>QNQO01003214.1:0-66916 GCA_003290165.1 Berberis thunbergii | reverse complement strand
TCTCTTGGTCATGTGGCACTCCAGTTAATGTCTGCCTATCAGGGCGAATCTGTATTAATTTGTCACAGTTATAACCTAGCTATGAATTTGAGAGTTCGAAAAAGGGAGTACATATTAGAATAAACAGAGATCCATCAACTGCAAAAAGTAATCCATATCAGTATGCATTTCACCTGGCTGGCATAAAGTTATATGAACACACTATACGATTATGCAATATAAACTATATGAAAGGTCATTATTGCTTACATATCCGTAATATACAGAAAGATTTTTTATAGCTGGATGATTCATTTTCTACCATATTGTACCCATCACTTCACGACACCTCGATATTTCATGGACATGATCCGAGACTCATACCTACGTCTGAAGTTGCATGAATAAGTAAAACTGTTATCTACCACTATAGCTTATAATTCAATGCAAAATACTAGATAAAGTGAAACATAGAAAACCTATATGAATATCAAAATTTTATTGGTGAAAACTCTAAAAAATTTGGATATAAGCATCCGTATCTAGATTTTCTAAATGTTTATCTTCATATCCCATACCTACTCATGCATCATCATAGAACCAAAACCTCAAAAAGAGGTTCTTTGACAAAATATTAGTTCCACTAATTTCTACTATTAGCAGAGTGTAGAGATTATTACAAAGGGAATACAAAATAAATTTATGAATACTTTCAAATTACGTTAATTTGAGGAGTTTATATTGGGTTATCCATCGAGATTCATGAGGTTTTTATTGGGTTTTAGTATGTTAACTTGCATTCGGCCATTTGACATATTTATATTGCATGTCAGTAGTTAAAATGCGCATAGGAGCGCGACTTAGACGCAGGCGCAAAGGTGCACCACAATAAAGTCCATAAAAAAGGCGCATAGGCACTGTTTGAATATTATTTGGGGTACTATTTAGCACTCTCTGAAATTTTGTGAATTTTTACTATTTTACCTATGTAACAACACAGATACGGGTATGTATATCCAACTCAGACAATTGGGTCGAACACATTGGACAGAAAAACACATCATCTAGGATACACGCTTATACATTTTAGTATTATTTACTTTTATAATAGGTTTTGAACATTTATATCCAATATTTTAAAAAGCGTTTTCCAGGCGAAGCGGTGCCCCAAAGCGCATCGAAACGAAGCGTTTTTCATAAAAGTGAATAAAAAGTATTAAAAATTACAAAAAAAAAAAACAAAGAAGCAATCATCAAACAAATCAAGAAATAACATGAGTTTTTTTATGTATGTATTAGTGTATTATCTTTTGCAATCTGCATACCTGAAATATGAATATTTGTTGCAATTTGCAGTAAAGAAGAATTGGAGACTGAACTTTGAGTATGAAGTTACCTTACTTGATCCTTACAGCCAGCCACAACAACAGCTACCAAGCAGCCAAAGTGCCAAACAATCCTCAACACCTTCCTTCAAGCTGAATGGAATTTTCTGGACGAATCAATAAGTAACAAGATTGAAAACAATGTAAACAATTTAATTGATTGAATAAAATAGTGCACAATATGTTCCCTGTCTTTGGATCCACAATACAGTGGTTGGCTTATCTGATCTAAAAAAAAAAAAAAACAGATTACAACAAAAAATAATTGTGCAATCCAGACCAACATGCTCAACTGGCCTAACTAGATGGTAGAGACCATTAAGGATTGATTATTGAGTCCAGTTCAAGCTTCTCCTGAACACTTTCGAATTTGGGTTGCAATTCTGCAACCTCAAACTTAACCAACCCATCCAAATACAAGAATTGCATTGCATAATTTGCATTATTTAATTTTCCTTTTGACTGGTGAGTGAGACAGTCGCATCTTGAGCTAGGCCATGAAGTGTCCAGTCAAGCTACTAGCCACAATCTTTTAAGAAAGCAAAACAAAATAATTTTAAAAAAAAAACAATCAGAGGAAAGAACCCAGTTAAGCTACTAGCACAATCCGACACACCCATTTAAGCTACTAGCAAAAAATGAACCAGAAGCATGTAGGAAGTAGAACAATCCGACACACCCATTTTTGCAAAAACAAACCCATTCCAGACTTCCAGTGACAACAAATGAATAGAAGAAGTTAGGAAGAAGCTAGAAGAAGGGAGGAAGGAAAGAAGGAGGACTTACATTAGTTCGATGTCGATCGAGCAGTCGAGAGAGACTCGAGTCTTCTTCACTGTCTAGTTGCCGCAAATCAGAGTACCACCACGGGCACCACCGTCCTCCCCCTTCTTCGCCTGAATCGCCCTCCTCCTTTGTAGAAATCAGAATCGTTGGTCCTCCACTCCTCTTCTTTTCTTCTTCTACTTCCGCCTTCAGCTCCTCTCCTCTTTCTGATTCTAAAGAGAAACAAAGAACAATACGAATTAGGCGTAATTCAGAGCCGTTAGATTATTCTCTTGATCAGATTAAAATCAGATTTCACATGGTAAAAATCGTACGCCTCAAAACGATCTGACTCGTACGTGTCATAAATACCCCTTGCCTCGTCCGAGCTGGGTCGATTTTTCAGCGAGTTGGAGCGACTCGCGAGTCATAAACGTTTTTAAAAACACTGACTCATATCCAATGTTTTAAAAAGTGTTTTTCAGCAAGCGGTTAAGCTTTTCCAA
Source organism: Berberis thunbergii (assembly GCA_003290165.1). Taxonomy (NCBI): domain Eukaryota; kingdom Viridiplantae; phylum Streptophyta; class Magnoliopsida; order Ranunculales; family Berberidaceae; genus Berberis; species Berberis thunbergii. The sequence goes on along the minus strand of QNQO01003214.1, from coordinate 64,281 downwards.
GGCGAAGTGGTGCCTCGAAGTGTAACGAGCATTTTTCATAAATAGGTTGGTGAAAAATATTTTAAAAAATTACAAACAAATAAAAAATAAAAGATAATCAACAAGTGAAATAACATTATATTGTAAATTCACCCAATTTTGTATTTCTATTTTGTTGCTATAACGTACAAGTACTCTTTATTGAGAGTTGAGTACATATTACACTAACTTTAATCTATAAATGCAGAAACCAAAGAAATTCTGAAGACTTACAAGGGATTGCAGTGAAGAAGAAGTGGTTAGTGAGATTGAAGACTTCACGGTACCTGATCTTTAAGTAGCAGTCAGTAGAAGATGTTGATGAAGTGGCAATCCATATTGATGATGAAGATGTAACTCACCAATTTTAATGTAACAAAAGTATGCTTCCTTGATGGTGCATGTAACAGATATATAAAGATACTGTAACCATTCTCTTGAAGAAATTTTAGTTGATGAAAACAATTATTTTCAAAATTTTAGTAATGGGGTCTTACTACCTGATCGCATCACAATTAACAGAATTGAGAGCGATCTTCGACAAAAAGAAAACCACTGCAACACAAGATCGAAACAAGTAGGAGATGTAAACCCTAGATCTAACTAAAAACAACTTCACGAAGCACATCTGTTAGTCTAAACCCTTAAATCAACTGATCCAAAGCACATATTACGAAATCGATCAAGTAGATCGACTCAAAGACAACACGATTCAGTCACAAAGGCAAAAAAAATTCAAAACAAAGCCAAATTGAATGAGAAATGAAGTGAAAAGCTCACTTTTTAGTGCAAAGAGATACGATGAGAGAGAAATGAGTTGCTTCTCTTGCTTTCTCTCCCTTCGCTTCGAGGAAGAGAAATAAAACGTAAGAGGGGGGATGAGGGAGACGAAGAGAGAGAGGAAATAATGATTTGCTCAAATGCTTGAGGGGGGAGGGGGAGACGAAGAAAAAGAGGAAAAAATGATTTACTCAAATGCTTAAGAACAAGGGCTTGATTTTCTCAAATGCTTAAGAACAGGTCAATCTTCCAAAACCCTAAAATTCCACCAGTTGAAGCTCGATTTCGTGCTTACCCTTCTTCTCTGAAATAGTAAAGCGAATAAGGGAAAAAACAAGGAAGGTGGTATGTTAATGGCAGTTTGGTCTTCTCTTCTTCCTTCTTCAGTTTTTATCTTTTATATCTGAAAATGAATCGGCTGAAGAAGTGAAGAGTTTTAGAGTTGAGTCGAGTTAGCAATCACCAAAAAGAGTTGAAACAGGGTCTGACTCGTACGTTTTGAGGCGTTTTGTTGACGAGTCGAGGTGACTCGCGAGTCAAAATCGCCTTAAAACAGTGTTCATATCCATTCGCTTGTAGATCAATATTGAAAATATTGAAACTCATATTACTACTACTTGCCATAATATGCATGTAACATTAGTATATAATGGAAATTTTAAAAGATATGTGAAAGATCTTATGATTTAAGCATGGAGTGTCCGATGATAGTATTTGCGAGTGTCACACAAATATCATACACGATACATGTCGACAGCCTTTCTTTTGGTAGAAATTAAGTGACGTTGGTTTTTACTAATTCATACGCTTAGCCCTAGCGCCTTGGATAACATAGTTATGACTGACTTTGAACTCCATAGATTATCGAATGCCAGATTATTTATACGGCGATTTAGTATAAATCAAGGGTAGATTGATCTGATCTACATATTAGTGGTTGGGTTTAGCGATCACCGATTAATCGATGAGAGATTGGTCATAAATCGAGATTATTCAGCTGGGTGGTGGTTGTCGTCCTATTGGGGTGGTGGCGGTTTGTTGTTCTATAATGAGTGATGTTTTGGACATAATTGCATAATTTGCTCTATAATTGACTTTTATTCCTCTATAATACTTAGTCTATTAATGATATGTTATTTATTACATTAATGAAGGTATAAAATGTATACTTTGAACAAGTAGACTGTTTAATCTTAAATTGGTTCTGGACTGTGAAGGGTTTGTCATCCGCATTTACTACATAGTCGAATTGTTATCTATGGAGTATGGACTGATTTTTATATATTTTTTAATGATGTATGACTATTTGACATTTAAGTTTGGAATCTTACGCATTTAAGTTGGAATCTTAGGTGCAAGTTTTACAGTTGATAATGCTATATTTTTATCTTGAAATTGTGTTGCTTTCTTTATACAAATTTTGCATCCTAGAAATAAACTTCACGAGTGGATGTTTCGTTTATATTATTTTTAAGTGTACTAATTGGTATGCGCCTAAAGTATGTTAGGTATGCGCCTCGCTTTGCGTCTAAGGCACAACAAGGGTGTTGCGCCTTGAGTGCACCTTTGCACCTGAGTACACTGTTGCATGTAGTGACACCTAGTGGAAATACTATAAATGCAACTAAGTGAGAGATCCCTTACTTGGGATACAATTTTCCTTATTTGAGGTTCAAACCCCATATCCAACATACGATCAGGCCTCATCCAAGACAAAATATGTTACTCTTTGTAAGTTTGTGTGGCACGCTTCCAACATATCAATCAGTCTACCAGGTGTTGCAATAACAATTTCGACACCTAGCAAGGAAACAAAACAATGAACAATGTAAAGAAGTTACCAATCCCTTAATGAAATTGGAAATGCCTGCCCATAAGAAATATATATTTTTATAGGGATATGACAGATACCTCTTTGAAGATTGCGGATCTGAGGTCCTTTGGGAGCACCACCGTATATACAAGTGCTTCTGACACGTGAATGTGAACCAAATTTAACAGCCACTTCTTGACTTTGAACATCTAATTCCCTAGTAGGTGCTAATACAGTACAGTGGGACCTTCACCTTGCACTTGAATACAAATTTTAGTATAAGCACATTTTAGCAGATGTAAACACACAAAATCATAATGGTAGTCAGGTATGGGAATTTGAGGGGGGAAGGAATATCACAGAGCTGACCCAGTGGAGGTTGTGCGGTAACATGTACTATCGCCGGTAGCAGATATGCCCAAAGTCTTTCCAGACCCAGTCTCTGCAATTCCAACCAAGTCTATACCCTTCAAGGCCATAGGCCACCCTGAGCTTGAATGGGTGTTGGCTCAACAAAACCTAATTACTAATTACCTCCATACAGAAAGCTACCAATACCAAAAATATAAACAATTTGAATTGTAATTTTAACTCAATGAATAAAATCAAATAGAGGTCTGTCACAGTCGTGACCTCAAGAAGGATTCAAATCGAGAATTAAAAGGAAGAGTAGCTATATTGAAGAATTCCAGAGAAGGATTACAAGTTCAGACTTACTGGATCAGAGATCCCCAACTCAACATTCACACATAACATAACATACCTCTCCTCTACTCTGCCTCTCAATTTATAGTTAAGACTCTAACATAATTTCAAATAAAACCATCATTGCTAAACACGTGGCTGCTTCGGCTCCACTAAAATAACAACACAATATTATGAAATTGCCATTCACTTTCAATTTGAATTGTTTGGCGCCAGTTCTTCGCGCCTTTTTTTTCCTCTTAATTTTTCCCTCGTTTTTTTTGTCTCTAATCATGACATTACCCCTTGCTTCACAACGTCCTTGTCCTCAAGGACGGGAAATGTGGGAAAGAAAAAGCAATTTGGGACCAATCCTCCCATGTAGCATCTTCTTTGGCTGGAAGTGCCCACTAAATTAGAACCTGAGTTATTGCTTTGTTGTCCCGCGGAATCAAACGCCGAGCTAAGATTGCAATTGGTTCCATTTTGAGTCTCCCTTGGGCATCGACTAATGACAAGTGAGGAGTAGCTTAAATGGAGGAGCCCAGTTTCTTTTTAATTGGGAAACATGGAACACAGGATGCACCTTCGAGTTGGCTGGAAGTTGCAATCGATAAGTAACTAACAGAGGTCTGACGGTAGGTTGAAGTCTGAGATACACCCAATCACCAATGGAGAAATTCTTGTCACTTTATTTTTATCAGCATAAGTCTTCATCCGCTCTTGTGCAAGGTGTAGTTTGTTTTTTTTATCAACTACATCATCTTATCTCAGTTTCTAAGTACTGTTTGACATCCTGAATAGTGAAGGAAGTAGAAGGAGGCAGCGCCGGGAGTGGGGAGCATAGCCATAGAGTGCTTGAAATGGCGTTGTTTGTAGGCTGGTGTGGAATGTAGTATTGAACCAGTGCTCAACCAGGTAGAGCCACTTTGCCCATTGGGAAGTTGCTTCTCTAGTCATGCAACGCATGTAAGTCTCGAGGCATGAGTTTATGCGTTTCGTTTGAGGATGATAGGCATGCAACAAGGTTGTACCCCAAGGCTCCAAATAGATCCTTCCAAAAAGCGCTCATGAAGATCTTATCCTTGTCTGACACTATGCACTCTGGTAATCCATGTAGTTTGTATACTTGTTGTAGGAACTCTTCTGCTACTGTTGACACAGTGAAGGGGTGGCTTAGTGATTGAAGTGGCTATATTTGGTTAGCCGATCTACTACTACCAAAATCACTAATTTTGTGGTGAGATTTAGGTAAGCCCTCGATGAAATCCATCAATATATGTTGCCATGCTTGGGAATGCAATGGTAGTGGTTGAAGGAGACTACCGTAGGCTGACTGGTCTACCTTGTTACGTTGGCACACATCACAGTTGGTGATCAAGGCATTCAGGTCTGTTTTCATCCCCTTCCAGTAGAAGTACATTGCTAATCTTTTATAAGAGGCTTGAATACCTGAGTGTCCCCCAATTAGAGAGTTGTGTGTGGTGTGAAGAATCTGTGTTCTAAGATGGCCATGGCTCCCAATGTATAATCTGTCTTTTAACTTCAGCAGACCTTGTACTAGTGTAAAACTGGGAACAGATGCTGGGTTGAGTATCAATTTCTGACTGAGGACTTGAGCCAATTCATCAGTGGTGTAACTGTGTAGTACATCTTGCAACCAAGTAGGAGACACATTGGTAATGGCTTGGCATTCTCCTGTTGCCTCAGTAAAGCGTGAGAGGCATCTGCAGCCTTATTGTTTGCTCCCTTCTTGTACTGTATTTCATAATCATACCCCAAGAGTTTTGCAAGCCATCTTTGTTGAAGAATGGTCGTAACCTTTTGTGATAGAAGATACCTAATACTCAATGGTCTGTGAGTATATAGAATTTTGAACCCAAGAGATAAGACCTCCATTTGTAGACTGCCAATACATATGCTAATAGCTCCTTCTCGTAGGTTGAAAGGGATTGATTCCTTTGTATCAAGGCTCGATTGAAGAAAGAAATGGGTCTGCACAATTGAGTTAAAACTGCTCCTACACCACTGGAGTAGGCATCAGTTTCCAGTGTGAAAGGTATAAATAATTCTAGAAGGGCTAGCACAGGAGTACTGCACATAACAACTTTTAGGGAATGAAAAGCTTCTTGAGCACTTGCATTCCAGTGGAAGTTTTTTTTTTTTTCCAGTAAGTCAGTGAGTGGCTGAGCAATGACACCCACCCCATAGTGATGAATAAACTTCATATAGTAGCCGGTTAGTCCAAGAAATCCCCGCAATTTTTTGAGTGTTTTTGGAAGTGGCCAACTCACCATTGCCTCTACTTTTTGTGGATTAGCTTCAACACCTTGTTGGTTGATTATATGCCCAATGTATTCCAACTTTGGTTGTATGAAGGAACATTTAGATAGTTTTGCATAAAGTTTGTGTTTCCTAAGGGTGGCCAATGTAGTTTGTAGGTGGGATAAGTGTAAGGACAAGGAGGGATTATAGACCAATATGTCATCAAAGAAACTAGGATGAACTTTCGTAAGTAAGGTTGAAAAATGTTATTCATTAATGCTTGGAATGTGGCTGGAGCATTGGTCAATCCAAATGGCATGACCTTGAACTCGAAATGTCCATGGTGTGTTTTGAAGGTGGTCTTCTGTATATCCGGGGGTGGACAAGGATTTGGTGGTATCCGAATCTAAGGTCTAATTTGGAGAACACCGTGGCTCCATGAAGTTCATCTAGAAGCTCATCTATCAATGGCATAGGAAACCTATCCTTGATGGTTATGTCATTTAACCTTCTATAATCTATGTAAAACTGCCATGTACCATATTTCATTTTTACTAATAGTATTGGGGTAGCAAATGGACTGTGGGAGTGTTGTGTAAGGTCGGATTGAAACATTTCTTGGATAAATTGTTCAACAACCGCCTTTTGCATATAGGGTACTTTGTATGGGTTTTGGGATGAGGGTAATGTATTTGGTTTGAGGGGTATTTTGTGATCCAGGGTCCGAGTAGGAGGTAAACCTGTGGGGACTTGAAAAACATCAGAATATTCAGATAGTAATGGAGAAAGTGCAGGGTTAGTTGATGATACCTTAGTAGGCTCTTTAGTGAGAGCAAAGAGTCGGCCAATAAAGCGTGGGGTGTGTATCTTAATAAACTTGGTGATGCCCTTGGCTTCTAGGAAATGAAGAGCTCCTTCATTTGTGGTTCCTTGTAGAATGACAAACATTCCTGCAATACTCAAAGTGAGCTGCAATATCTATAGGTTGATGACAATGTCCCCGAATGGCTTAAGCCAATCTCCACCTAAGACCATGTCGTAGCCACCTAGAGGAAGCACCCTGACTGTTCCTTCAAACACTAATCCCTGCATTGTCCACTGAAGTCTGTTGCAAATAGCATTGCTGATAAGCTGCTGACCATTGGCAACCCTGACAATCATTTGGGGTGTCATTTGAGTGGGCCAATTGGTCTCTTTTACTACCCTTGTGTCAATAAATGAACGAGTACCACAAGTATCAATTAGAATGGAGATTAACCTTTTATTTAGTTTGCATTTGAGGAGTAGTGTATTGGCTGAGAAGCTGCCATGGATGGCGTGTAATGATGCTTCCATCTCGGATTGGATTTCTTGAACTAAATCCTTTGTATGTGTACTAACCTCAGTCCCTTCTTCAGAGTACTCTCATTTGGAACAATGAGATGCAGATGTTGTTGCTTGCATATGTGGCCCTGCCATTATTGCTCATCACAGTGATAACATAAACCCTTTTCCCTCCTCATTCTCATATGGGCCTGAGTCATCCTCTTAATTGGTGGTATATATGGTGAAAATGGAGTTTTATTGGTGTTTTGGTAAGGAGTTTGGGTGGTAGTTCTAGGTTGGTTGTTTGTGTGGCTATTGTTGTTGGCATTCAGGTTAGTAGTGTTCGGTTTGTTGTGAAACTGGGTGTTGGTGGTATGATTAATGTTCTGTGATCCTGGTCTAGGATAAACAGTTGAGTACCTTGGGTTCCTTCTTAGATGAGGATGGTGGTCTGTTGATGATTCTTGCATCCTAGCCAATGTGAAAGCGTGAATCATGGTAGTAGGTTTGAACATTTGGACCACTGCTTTTATATCGGGTTTGAGTCCACTTAAGAAACTCATTATGAAGTAGGCAGGGACTAAATGTTTATTGTGGTTGATCATGAGGGACTTAAACTCCTCAAATCAATCATAATAATCTTCCACAGTTGATTCCTGCTTGAGTTTATTGAAGGTTCCTACAAAATTGTCTGAGATCGATTCCTTGAATCGTTCACAGATCTCTTGTGTGAAAGAGGCCCATTGTAGCTTTTCGTTGAACACCTGGTAGTCTAAAAACCAGACTTCAGCCCTACCATTAAGGTGTATTGAAGCAATTGCCAGCTTACTCTCATCCCCAACTTGATAGAAATAAAAGTACCTCTCACATTTTAACCCAAGCACGAGGATTCAATCCATCGAAATGAGGAAATTCCAACTTAGGAATTCTAGAAAACATATCGTTGCTCTCCATTGGAGTATGGAGAGTAGTTCCTCGGTGGAACTCCCTAGGTTCACTAACTTGTGAACTAGGTATGGTACTTCTTTCAGCAACAGTAGGTTCTGGGCGAGAGTTCATTATTTGGAACAATTGTTCCATCCTTGTTTCCATACGCTGACCCTGTGTTTCACTCGCCATTGCTAATCGTTTCAACTCAGTTTTCATGAGTTCCATCTGTCCCTGTGGTTTCTAACTGAGTCTTCTTCGTCTCATTCACCAATGTTTCCAATTCTATCGCTTTTGTCTCCATGATGTGTTCGATCTAGGATCCTAAAGGTTGCTCTGATACCAAATGTCACAGTCATGACCTCAAGAAGGATTCAAATCGAGAATTAAAAGGAAAAGTAGCTATATTGAAGAATTCCAGAGAAGGATTACAAGTTCAGACTTACTGGTTCAGAGATCTCGAATTCAACATTCACACATAACATACCTCTCCTCTACTCTGCCTCTCTATTTATAGTTAAGACTCTAACAGAATTTCAAATAAACAAATCATGGCTAAGCATGTGGCTGCTTTGGCTCCACTAAAATAACAACACAATATTACAAAATTTCCATTCACTTTCAATTTGAATTGTTTGGCACCAGTTCTTCGCACCTTTTTTTCCTATGCATTTTCCCTCGCTTTCTTTGTCTCTGATCATGACAAGGTCTTACCCATTGCAACCAAAGCAAATACCTGGAAAGCTAGCTTCTTGGAACATGCAGATTGGCTTTGGTACATCGTAACCTTCAACTGTGATCTCTCTCCTAGCTCGGTATAGAATAACGTCTTGTTCAGACACTGCTCTAACAAAAGGGCTCTCAATATAGAAATCCTTCTTGAAAGGAACCAAATTTCCAAAATCCTGCAATGGAAGAGCAATGTCATTCAACTCTCCCTTGGACCTAGCACCACCACCTCTACCCCCAACATGGCCTCCACTAAATCCCCTACCCTCGCCACCCACGTCCCCTATCAAAACCCCTTCCTCCTACACGACCACCACGGCCATAAAAATCCATTCCACTATGATAGGGCATAGTTAGGCTATTTTTAATACCATATTTCTATATATATTTTTAGCTATTACTTGTTAATTATGGTACTAATTCTCATGTTTGTGTAGATTTCCAATTACAAGATTCCAAAATAGAAGCTAAGTGAAGCAAATTGACAATTTAGAAATATTGATTGAAAAAAGGGAACCACACAAACAAGCAAACCAAGCAAAGAAGGAAACCTAGCAAAAAACAATTATAAAAGGGATGATACCTTGCTTTAGAGAGATCCATCCATCCACAACATCTTCGTATCCTTATCCTCGCATCAGCACGATCCAGCAATAGCCTTCACAACAAGCCCTAACCCATCATCGCAGCAGTCCCTCAGCCGTCTTCCTATTTTCCACAAAATCCACAGTACAAACCCCCATCTCTGTCTCAGTTCATCACCCATCACTCCTCTCTCTACCACCACGGATCAGGCGACAATGTTTTGTTTTATCTCTTAACTATTTCTCTTATTTCACTTGATTATTGATTATGGATTACTGTTTAAACATAATTAATATGTCTAGCTAAACTTTTCTTGGTTAGGGGTGGATTCGAAGCCCCGAAAATGTGTTTTATAAATTAATTGAATTTAATCTTCCTTGATATTTGTGATTGTGTTTTACTTAACAGCTTTATAGAGAACTTTTCTTTATATGTTTGTTAAGGTAGCCAACTTAGCAAGCATGCTAGGATCCGGGGCAAGAGTATGAGAGAGTTTCACCTAATTGTTATAATCTTGTATTCACATATAGTAAATACCAACGAATGTTGGTAAAGTTAAGTAAAAACCTAGGTAAGAACAATATGCTGATCATACTTGTAATTGCCTAGTCATTGTTCATATTTTTCACAAAACTTAATGATCTTAGATTGTTATCTAACTTGCGATACCTGATTAGATAACATGATAAAAAGTAGTTTGAAAGCGATGGCTTAATTTAATTTAACGAACTTGGGAAAACAATAAGATTAATGCAGTGATGATCACGATTAATCTTGAGCATTGTCTCTCACGAGTTGGCAAGTGGTTATTGTAGATTGATTTATGAGCATATGTTTAGTGTGTGGAGATAAACCCTTAGCTAATTTCTCATCTTGTCATCCTTTTAGTTTTATTATCTTTACATTAATTTTTGTAGTCATTTTCATAGTTTAATTTAGAAAATCCAATCCTCCATTATTTAATTAATTTGATTGCTAGTTGTCTTTTAACTATTCTTAGTATTAATTGACAAACCCTCTAATCCCCGATCCAGAACAATCCATATTTATTCTATACTACAATCACAAAACAGGGTATTAAGTTGTGTGCTACTAAAATAGCACATCAATTTTTGGCGTCGTTGCCGGAGATTAGAAAAATTGTTAATTATTCATTAGTTTCTATTTATTTATTTTTCTTTTTATTGATTTTTTTCTTCTTTCTGTCTTTATCTCAGGTACCAGTTCATGCGCAATAGAAAATCCAGCGAAAATTTATTAGAATACGATTCAGAACATGGGAAAACATTTAGAAGACGAATGAGATAAACAAAAGAGTCACAAACATCTAGCTTTGAATCTGAATCTGAAGAATTCGACATGGGAGACAATAGATCTATTAAAGAACTTTCGGCATCCACCTTGGACAATGCCGCATCCTTGTGCATTTAGTATCCAATAGCCGCGCAAGGCAAGACAAAGTCATTCGACCTGAAATCCAGCCTACTTCATCATATTCCGAAGTATCATGTTCTTTCTATGGAGATCCAAATAAACATTTAAAGGAATTTGAAGTTGTATGCTCCAGTATGACGTCAATAAATGTGGATGAGAACATTCTAAAGTTGAAAGCATTCCACTTTTCTTTGGCTGATAGGGCTAAGGATTGGCTCTATGAACTACCTTTTGGAACAATATATTCTTGGGATAGCATGAAGAAGGTGTTTCTAGATAAATCTTCCCAACTTCCAAAATTATCTTGTTGAGGAAGAAAATCAGTGGCATAAAACAAAGTTTAGGAAAATCATATCCAGCTTACTATGAGCGCTTCTAAACTCTCATAGCAGCCTCAACAACAAACTTCAAATCGACCACCCCCTGGTTTCTTTCAAGGACCACCTAAACCACCTCAGCACAATTCAGGTATGCCCCTAAATTATGATGAGATTCTGAAATCATTAACTATTTCTCAGCAGAACCAGCCAAAAGATATATCAGTTTTGAAGCTACAGATGGGACAAATAGCTGAGTTTATTGGACAAATTCATGACAAGGAAAACTTCCTAGTTCTACCACTCCAAACCTGAAAGGGCATGTTTGAAACTGCAAAAGCAATTACATTGAGGAGAGGTAGGCAAATTGAGAATGAGCCAATAGTCTCTAAACAGAGTCAAAATAGGGAAGCTGAGTTACAGAAGCCATCATTGAAACACCAAAGCTCCAAGGTAAGAAAGTGAGCATTCCAAATTCAGTTTTTGCTAATCTTGTTTCACATTTTGTGCCTTTTCCAGGTAGGTTTGCCAAATCTAGAAAAGATGAACATGATAAGGAAATTTTGGAGACTTTCCGAAAAGTCAAAGTCAATATTCCGCTTTTTGATGCTATTAAGCAAGTGCCTAAGTATGCAAAATTTTTTAAGGAGCTTTGCACAACAAAGAAACGACTTCGAGACGGAGAGGTAGTTAAAGTGAGGGAGAATGTTTTCGCAGTTCTTCAAAGGAAATTGCCGCCAAAGTGTAAGGATCCAGGAAGTTTCACTATCCCTTGTGTTATCGGTAATACTAAAATTGAAAATGCAATGTTAGACTTAGGTGATTCAATTAATGTTATGCCGTATTCTATTTATCGCTTTATGAATATTGGGAAGCTAAAAAATGATGGTGTTATTATTCAATTGGCTAACCGTTCTAATGCATATCCTCAAGATTTGTTGGAAGATGTGTTGGTGCAGGTTAACAATTTGATATTCTCAGCAGATTTCTATGTGCTTGAGATGGAAGATTCGAAAATTTTAGCACATTTACCTCTTCTTTTAGGGCGCCCCTTCATGAAAACTATGAAGGCGAATATTGATGTGCATGCGAGAAAACTGACCATGGAATTTGATGATGATGTGATTGGATTCAACATTTTTGAAGCCATGAGATATCTATTAAAAATCATTCTTGTTTTTCTATTAATGTGAATGACAATTTGGCCCAAAAATTGTCAGACCTCAGAAATGAAAATGAACTTGAGACCACCATCACTACTGCTGCTGGATATGTGAGCAATAGAATTCTCTATAACACAAATAAATGGAAGAAATTACAGTTGAATGAGCTTGAAAAGATTCAGAATGGGGCCTATGATAGTAAAAGGAATTATAAGGAGAACACCATAATTTTTCATGATCAGATGATCTATGGAAATATTTTTGTCGTTGGAATGAAAGTCTTGCTTTTCCAATCATGTCTTAGAACTGGTAAGTTACGCTCTGAATGGGTTGATTCTTTTATTGTTACTAATGTTTTTCCCCATGGTGCTATACAGATTAAAAGTGTCACAACTGGGAAGGAGTTTAAAGTGAAACATCATCGACTTAAGCCCTATTATGAGTCATTTGTGAAGCATGACGTGGATGACGTATCACTCCATGTTCCCACTTATTCTGAGGATTAATTGGAGATACCGTTAGGCTACACGACGTTATAACAAACGTTTTTTGGGAGGCAACCCAATCGGATTTGCTTTCTTTATCTCTTTATTTTATTTTCATTATTTTTGTTTTTGTTTGTTAGTAGTTTATTTTTCCACTTTTAAATCTTTCATTGCATGTGCTATAATTATTAACATTGGGGACAATGTCCGGTTTAAGTGTGGGGGGAACAACGTTGTTTTTATTTTAAAAAAAAATTAAATAAAAAGTGTCAGCCCATTCAAAATACGAAAAAAATGTTGGTTTTTATTTTCTTTGTTGGTATTAGTGTCATAAAAAATAAAATAAAAATTTTAAATAAAAAAATTTATAGTTGTTTTGAGTCTTAGGATACTTTTCAATACAATGATGAGATTTGGTTTTTAATTGCATGACTTTAAGGTGATTTATAAGAATGATTTGAGATCTAATATTATTCTTTAGTTAATGCTTATTTACGGTCATCATATGAAAATTCACACGTAATCAACTTAGTAACTGGTACTCATAGCATGCTTAATTGAATTTAACTCATTATAACTCATATGTGAGTTTTGAGCCTATTGTTCCTTTGATTTTGAGAGTTTTTAGTTAGGTCATCTTTCATTTTTTTTGTCAATAATAATTTGCTGAATGATCTCAAATTTTATTTGTTTTGGTTACTACTTGGATTGTTTTCATAATTAAGAATTAAACACTAGAACTTGTATTAATTTAGTTCAAAACATCATATTGAATTGCATAACATGCTTGATATGATAAAGACACCTAGTTTTCACCATTGTCATATAAACCCGATTCATGATATATTTCCCTTAGGTTAACCCCATTGAGCCTTTATTTTCACTACCCTCATTTTCTATCTCTAACCTAATCAAAAGAGTGGAGTATAATTTGATTTGCAGAGATTTTATTGTGGTTCAAGGTACGTTGAAAAACAAGTGTGGGGGATGACCCTTATGGTAGACAGTTCAAGAAGAAAGAGTTGCAAAAAAAAAAAAATGTTACAAAGTTACAGAAGGGACACAAGCCCTTGTCTATATTCATTCAGTATTACAGTAGCATACAGATAGTCCAGTTCTTTTTCGGTAGATATAAAATAATGGCTGAAACTCTTTCATTGATCCATATGCATCTTTGGTTTGAGTTCTCTTTCCCTTCACGAACAACTTTCATCTTTATAAATTTTGGTGCAATCAATCATTGTTTATGTTTGTGGAGTTGGACATTAGTACATTACATCTTGACCTTACAGTATCATTGATCAATCCAAATCTTCATGTGTTCACAAGAGGTTTGATGACCTCTGGCCTTCAAGAAGAGATTGAAAGTGTTTTTCCACTATGAATGCACATGGCCTCTCTAAAATGTCCCAGCAACTCTCTACCCATCTTCAACCATGAAACATCAAAATCATTATCTAGATACTAATTGACTTTATTGTAGACTCAATAGTGATATTTTAGTCATCCCTAACCCTAATTGTAACATCCTTGATGTCTATCCTATATTATATATACAGAGGTGTTGGAGCATAGGAGGCGTGAGGAGGAGCGAGCGGGGCAGAGGAGGCGTGAGGAGGGTCTTGGAGCCCAAATTTGGGCTTGGGTTCACGTGCCAAACACCCTCCCAGGCACGTGCCCAGAAAGGTCCGGACAATCTCCCAGGCTACAAACACGGGCTCTCTAGAATTACTCAGTAAAGAGATTCCACATGAGCAATTGTAATAGCATATGAGAATGATAGAAAACAATATATATGGAAAAGTATGAAGCCATATTCGTAGAAGAAGATGAAACAATGAGTGTCTGCACATAAATAATAACACGCTAAATGGATCTACTATAATTGCTGAGCCAAGAAATCTGGGAACTTGAGTCAGTGACCCATTCCCCTTGGGCCTTTATGTGGACCAGAATGTGACAATAGCAACAACTTGTCATGGTCAAACATGAATAGCAGTTAGGGCTGGGCAGGTCCCGATTTCGGTCCTTGAAGTGCAACACCTTCGACTCAAGTTTAAGCTTCTTTGATATCATTTCTATCTACGTGACGACACCTTCGACTCAAGTTTTGCAACAACAACAACAAACTTTAGTGATTGCCAAGCGTCCCACTACAACGAAAATATCTTCTTTTCTTTTTGACTCTCTGGTTTTTTATGGTCTCTCCTCATGAAGGAAAACTTTTTAAAAGGGAATTGGTACACTACTATTTCCTATTAACCCAACACAAACCCACCCATCAACCAACCAAACTAGACACACAATAATCATGAATCATCACAGGCTTAGATGCTTGGCCAATTACTATAATAGAGACTAGTGTCCCTTATCATTCGATGTGAAAATGATTGACACTCTTGGAAGATTAATTGAATGTTCCATCTCCATAGAAACACCATAGCCACTTTTGTTGATCATTGCTTTGCTCAGTTGTTATTTGATCAAGTTTGTCCTAGCTTGTATATATCTTTGTTGTTTAAATTTCCATGGCTGGAGGAGGAGCCTCAAAGGGTCTTGGTAAATCATGTTTTCTTGTTATAGGTGTGTTTCTACATCCATTATTTGTTAATTGCTAATTATTAGTTTCCCATTTGATGTGATGTTCATGATATATGTAGTTGTGGCTGGAGTGGAGAAGTTTGCATTCAAGGGGGTGGCATCAAACCTAGTGACTTACCTAACATAAGTTGTGAAATTCAGTAACACATCTGCTGCAGCTCACAGTTGAATGGAGCAATATTGTTGAATGAAGCATTTAAATTTAGGGTTTTTACTTTTAAAATTTTAACTATTTAATCCGGGCCGGGTCGGTTACCCGACGGGCTTCAGAAATGGAAACCGAGGCCCGGACCAGAAACTTCGGGCCGGGCCGGGCTTTTAAAATCGAAATATTTATAATTAATAAAAACCGACCCGATCGGTCCGATTGTCAGTTCGGTTTGGGCTTTCGGTCCTAAATGCCCACCCCTAATAGCAGTTAAACTTTGGGCTCCTTTCACTTTGACCCCCTTAATTGTAGTCCCTCTAAGATTGAATACCAAGGTTTCACGTAATTATAAGATGGGTGCCAATTTTATCAAGATCTTTGGGGAAATGTGTGAATTAGAGAGATAGGACTTCTGAATATTATAGGATTTTCTTGTGGTATGGTTATAGACCGTGGGAAGTGATGAAAATGCTTCGGCGGTCGGTCTCGGAAAGATGAGCAAATCTATTATATAGAAAAAGCACAGTCGGTCCATGGCCGACCATTTCCCTGGATAGACTCTAAAGACGAGTTTACTAGAACCTGAGTCCTCCTCTTGGAATATCTCTGACATCGTTATTATTGGTTTGAAAGTGGCAAAGGACTTATTATAGGCCAGGCACAAGCCCTGCGTCTCACACTTTCAAAAAATATTTCTATTTTTAAATAAAGGATCTCCAAAACTAAGTCCAATTCCTTTATTGGAAATAAAAGAAGCGAGTATAAATACAAATCAAGAAAATGATATAATAAGTAATCAGATTTTTAATGAATTCGTCTATTAAATCCATGGATTGGATAAATTATTCACCGACTGTAAAAAAAATGATGTGTCCGATAGGACAAATATAATTAGAAATCAAATCGAAAAAATAAAAAAAGACAAGAACAAAATATTACGAATTCCTGATATAAACATTAGTCCCAGTGAAACGAGTTGTGATGATAAGAGATTAGAATCACCGAAAGAGATTTGGCATATATTAAAAAGAAGAAGTAGCCGATTAAAACGTAAATGTTAATATTTTTTACAAATTTTTATTGAAAGGCTTTACATAGAGATTCTTTTATCTATTAAAAAAAATTTCAAGAAAAATAAAAATTATATTTCTATGATTAATTTTCATCATTCCTCTCAGGAACTGTTTAGTTTTAGCAAAACAATTTGTGTAGCTTGTGGATGCCATTGAATATGATGACTGGACTATAGATGTGCAAATTTTATTATGTCCCCTTTCAGACCTAGCATTAGCAAGAGAGATATATAGATCTTTCACTGACAAAATTGTTGGTTCAATAGATTTTGTTTGACAAATATGAGTTCAGGTGAAGTCATTTGGTGCAACCTGGCATAGAGGTACATGGTGTACTGAAAATTTGGTTAGAACTTATTCTTCTTGTTTGTTAATGAAGGGGGCAGGAAATGACTGCACTTCATTATTTAGTATCCTTTGCTGGGTTCGCCTCTACTGCATTTAAAAATCTTCAATTTTAGTTTATGCTTATAAGATATGACATATGTTGCCATGAGCATTCTTATAAAGATCAGCATTATTTTATTATGCATGCCAAAGAGACTGAGCAAGCATGAAGTACTTCCTATTGTTCTTTTTTTAATGCTTGCTATTTAAGCGTTTCTTCTTTTTAATACCTTCCATTTATAAGTGGTATTATATTTGTCAGAGCGGAAGAAAAGATTAAACTAAGGTCCTCACTGTGACAAATCCACATGCACTTATGTGCATAATGCAAGTAACACATTGGTTTAGAAAACATTATACAAACTACTCTCAATAGCTCTAATTACATATTAGCGACATCCACCATAAAAACTGCATAAATTAACCAACCAACCCAAAAGCTACATCCCCTTGAACACACCAAATAAACATAAAATATGTTGCATTTGGTTGGAACCTGTCAATTTATCATCTTCACATGAATACCTTTTTCAACCAAGAACAAGATACCCATTATGAGAAATTTGCATTAAGAACCAATCATCAATGATTTTCGACAGATTAAAAAAAAAACACGACTCTCCATTTCATCCCAACCACACCATCGGATCCATTGTGTATCCTAATCATGTAAAGCCCGTCTACGTGGTTTCTTTGACGCAGTAGAGGAGAAATATTACAGGACAAAGTTACCTAGTTGGTGTTCTAGACTACAAGAACTACATGAAGTTGAAGGTTGTCCAGCTATTCTAACAGAAGCAGATTATTTTTTACCTGCATGACTGCAATGCAACACTGCAGTGTGGTAGGAGTACTGATAGGAAAACCCCAAAATACAGAAGCATTCACACATCTTTATCTACTAATTCTCCAAACAAAATGATATCTACCCAAAAACTGATCCGGTGAAGATGTTATCACCTCAAAATAAATTACACACATCTTCACTCCCTTTCTATCCATACTTGCTCAAGGATGGCCTTCACAAGATCTCAAAGATGCCACATACTGGTAAGCGATAAGGATACTTTGATCACTATACAAAAACACTAAAGCAGTATAGCTTTTAACTCCATTTTTTTAATTTAATAATCAAAACTTTTTCAACATTCAGTAATCAAAAGCATGTAAACTACCCCACAAATCAAACCAAGAATTAGAACTAAACAACCGATAAATTCATGAAAGAAATCAAACCACCCCAGGAATTAAAATCCACATAACAAATACTGAATCAATCAAGCAATAATGAAAAACAGAAAGTGTAGAAAAGAAAACTCACTAATTTTAAATCTTATGGCGTCCACACCAAATACTGTTTCTTTACTCAAAATCTCAACAAACTTCACCAACTGATCCTCAGTATCTACCCAAACATGAGAACCCTTCATTTCCAAATCCACTTCACCATCAACAAAGTTGAATGACTCCAACTGAGAATTTTCAATTAGAGCAGTAATCTCTTCCTTGTAGGGATGTAAATGTGAAGGTTTCTCTTGGTTTCGAATCAAATGTTTGAACGGAGTATAGGAATTATCAGCTAAGGTGCTTTTGAATGCAAATTGAGGTTTTGACTTTGTTTCTAAGTAACAGAGATTTTGAAAAGAAGATTTCTGTCTACGACGTCTTCGATAATGTGTTGTAGCGAAAATGGAGACTGCAGCAAAACAAGCGATTGTGAGTGCGAGTTTGACCTTCTAATTGGTTTCCATTTTTGGGGTTTAGTGGTAGTTTGTTTCGTTAGGTCGTCGTTGGGGTTTTGGAGAACAGAGAGGCGAGAAGGAGACGGTCAGGGGTTGTGGCTCTGATCGAGCTTCGCCGCCAGATGAGAAGAAGAGAAACATGAAGGAGAAAAGGAGAAAAGAAGAATGAAAAAGGGTTTTCGGGTGGTTATCTGCCCCCACTGAAATTTTAAAGAACCGACAATCTAAACTCACCAAATAAATCCTAAAATTTTGAAACTTGAATTTAATCAAATGTAACCCTATTTTATTTCATTCAAAATAAAATAAATTTTACAATGATCCTGAAATAACAAGTCATAATAATCTTTTGGCATACTAAAGTCATGGTAAGCCAGCCTCGTCAAGGTTAGATAGTATGATTCGTATGAATACTGAACTTTCATTCCCTACCTCCTTGAGCCAGAATTGTACAATCTCCAAGCCATTAGGATCAATTGCAGCCTATAAGCGTGCAACTTTCCACATTGGAGACAAAGAACAAGAGCGTTACATACTCCCTCATGGATGTCTCTGCTAGTGGAGCTTGGTAGGGTTCAGTTATGGTGAGGTCCAATGCAAATTGAGGGGTTTCCTATATCTGCCTCTTTTACCTGTTTAGATTTTTCACCGTGCCTTCCATGTTTTCACATAATTATTGAGCTTGTTGTTGATGTACCCAGGTGGTTCTCGTGCTTCTGTGGGGTTGCGAAATGGGACCTGGGACCTTGCCTTCGTAAGGTTTAACAGTAACATAAAAAAAAAAATTATCGAAAAAGGAAAAATAGTGAGAAAGCAAAATCTGAAATATGGTTTTCTTTTCATTGTACGAATTTAACAGAGCTCAAACATACATTTGAACTTTTTAAGTGGAGCTAGCAGCTGGTCAATACTTGCGCTATTTTCAAAGATTGACAATGCTCAATTGTTCCAAAAAATTACCAGTGTAATTCTAGAGAGGTTAAGTCTACACAGCGAGGAAACGGGCGAGGGGAAAGATGTGGCGGGGCCTCGCTCGAGATGTGTGCTGTCATTTTTGGTGCACGCATCCTGAGCGGGATGGACGGTCCCCACCCCGCCACGTCCCTTCCCTCACCCGTTTCCTCGACATTTAGAATTCCTCTTCTAGAGAGCCTGAGTTTGCTGCTTAGGGAGGCAAAAATATAATTTCCATCCCTACCCTCTTTAACCACCTCTCCAAAAAGGTTTTTAAAGAGGAGGAGGGGGGCACAAAATTGCCCAGGCAGCATACCCGAGCCCTGTAGCATTACTCGCCCTACCAAGATCACTTAGTACGAGTGCAAAGATCACAGCAGAATGATGCATAGTTGAGTCCTCGTAGCAGAAAAAAGTGTCAGAGCGGTACACGCTCTGAAGTTTCAGAAATCAAATTGCTAAAAAATGGAGATTATGCACTGTAGTGTAACTAAGATAGAATTCACAGTCAATAAACCAAACTTTTTGTCAGGATTAATGATTTGATCTTCAAGGACCTCCAAATGGTCCTGCACTCTTTTGGTAAGTGCTTACAATCACAGATAATACAAACCCAGCTTTCATTCCACACCAATCACTACACTGTTTGTTTCTCGTTTTATTGTTACGGTATATGTTTAGGCATTAGTTATACAAAATTCTACCAAACGAAATTTCAAACCAAAAACAACCTACCCAAAATTATAAGAAAAGTCAATAAACCAAAAAAAATCACACGAATCTATTGAAGGGCTTTCTTCCAACTGTTGCAGGCATAGAAGTGGAGGAATCCACACTCAAGTTGCTTATAGACTGGAAGGACTTGTTGTGCTTCCCTAGTTGAGAGCTGGTGTCCTTGCTTGAGAACAAAGAGTAAGCCTTGTTCCACCTTATAGAACTCCCAATGCTCTGCGTCAGGGGAAATGACATCCTTCTTTTCTTCTTCTCATCAGGTGTATTTGACAACATCATCTCCTCTTTTGCGTTAAAGGCTCTCACCTTTGCTTTGGCAGAAACCGTTGGTGCCATGTAATTTGGTACTGAAAATGGAGGGCAGCTCGTGAGGCTCTCATTGTCCCTTGACTGCACGTCAAAAGAGAAGTCTGCTCCATTACTAGTCCTCCTTGGTTTCAGATGTTTCACTGGGGTTGAGGCCGAACTATTAGTCTGTTGCAGTGGTGTTCTAGGACTAGGTTGAATTGGTGCATGCCTTGCTCTTGTCATCGTTGTTGCCACTGATGCTGATTTAGAAGATCTTGGGGTAAGAGAATCAAAATTCTCAACTCCGATTCTTGGTTGCTTACGGATGTTTGACTGTGGTGTTCGCTGTGGACTGGGTTCAATGAGCATGGGAGCTGGAGAACGTGTTACAGAGCATTTCGAAGGTGTGGCTTGGGCTTCTGGAAATCTATCAGGGAGTTGTCGTTCTATCCATGTCCACCACCAAGGGAATCCTCTGCCAGATCGGATGTCCGTTAGAGCTGTCTGAGCTGATCTAGCCTTCAACCACTGATTTAGTAAAAATAAAAATGTTCAACATGTTATATCAAAATTGATACAAGTCATTAAACATCCATGATAAAGCATATAAAACAACTGTGGATAATCCTAATAACATGAAGCTGAGCTAACAGTACAGTAGTACATAATATTATACAAGTGGTTCCACATGCTTATGACAGTTCCTATGAAATTAACGTATGTTAAATTAAACCCTACTAGCTTAGTTGGTAACTCTAGTTGGTGATGAGCAGCTCCAAGGAGTAGTCTCAACTCCCAACCTTTTTTTCCAAAATAATTTTGGTTGTTAAAATCGTCATTTCATTATCACTGGCCTCTATGGTATTATTAACTCCCAAAGCTATACATTCTCGGTCATTGCCTCCTAAGCATATCATTCATTGCCTGGTCCACCTAAGCAGCCACATTCGTCACAACGTATTTCATGCTACTGAAGTGGCGACATAAACTGCATGTGAGAATAAATCTCAGGCACAACTTTGTCTTGAATTGAACTCAAGTCCCTCAAGCCTAGGGCTGTCAATCTACTGGGTTTTATCCGAAATTCGACTCGATCCCCTGAGAAAATTGAATTTGGATTTGAATTTTTTTGATTCGGATGTGAGAATTGAATCCGGATTTTATTATCGGATCGGATTTTGTTAAATATGATCCAATAAGAAGGAAGACATCCTTAAGCTTGGATTAGGCGAGGATACGTGGAAAGACCGCATTGCTTGGAGAACCAAAATCCGTGTAGTCGACCCCGAAAGTATCGAGAATGGGCTTTGATGATGATGATGATCCAATAAGAATCTGAATTATTTATTTTTGCAATTCGGCTTGAAATTTATAAGTCATGGATATTAATTTTAAAGATGAATGTGTTTTCTGCCAGTTTAGCACCTACCTATAAATTTGATTTGATTTATATTTTTTTAATAAAAAATGATAATTTTAAAGAATTTGGATTTGGATTTGTACTATTAAATAAAATTTCAGATCGGATCGGATTCAGATTTCAGACAATCCAATCCGAAGTCGATCCGTTTACACCCATACTCAAGCCTCAAATCTCTCACTTTATCTAGCTCATTATCTACTCTTAAGGAGTCAGATTTAACTTTAACATAATCCTTCAAGCCTGCTTTCAGTATCTTGGAGTTCCAACTTGAAGATATTAAATGAAAGCAAACACAACTTCTCCCCTGTTTTTCTCATGCTTTACCAACATACTCTGCATAGTCAAGGCACCATCCCTATTGAATTTGGAGGCATCCATCTCTGAAGCCTCCTATGGATGGAGCCTCCATCTGCACTAATTGATTTCCTTTCCCTTGACAGGAAGATAATTCCATCTCTTAGTAGCTCCATATCAGCAAAATTCATGGGTCATTTTATTTTGATAGGAATAACTTGAATTTTCTCTATTCATCTCATCCTTCCTACCAGTTGCTCAATTGGATACTCAGAAATCCAAACACTTGCAGCAAACCCTCAATGGAAAGAAAATATGACATGAAAGATCTCTTCATCAATTCCATCGTGATCTTGTGCCTATCAAGGGCATCACAAAGATAGAACTGAATCTCTACCATATTCAAGCTTCTTCTCCCTAGTTCCATCACTTCAAGAGAAGCATGATTTATTTTCTCTTTAGTGGCACCAATCACACTGGAAGTTATCCAACATCGTTATGTAGCACAACTCGTGCATAGTCAGAATAGACCCATTGTAAATCCTCCATAGGAATATTTTTGCTTTGGCATGAACTTTCAAGGTCAAATAGGTTTTGTACACTCAACTTTCTCCTCCCAGGCTCTTATCAAAGCAATAAGCTGATCCTTTGATAAGCTTACCACTACTTTCCCGTTGCCTAGATGATTAGTCCAATTCTGTCACTTTATAGCTGTTGTTGGAGTTGGGTAGTAAAACAGTACACCACATATTCTGAAGAGCTTCATGAGGAGAGATAACCTTCCACACCTTGCACTTGCAGTCTTCTCAAACAACAGAAGTACCAAAAGGACAAATCTTTTCAAAATTAGCGGACATGTTTCCATACAAAATTCAACTACAATCAAAACCTCTAAAAGGTGAGTCTAAAAAAGCAATCTTCATCATCTTGCACTACAACTCTGGTTGTCCTCTATTTCTCTGAGGGAATAGTTTTAGAGATATGGGTTGGACTTGGGCTTGAACTTAGTATTTGGGAAATTTACTCCCTTCAATCTGGAGAATATTATTTTTGGAGTATTCTAGGCTTGGGTGTATAGGATTTGCTCAATACAACAGTAATATTTGGAAAATAATTTATATATTTATATTTTATTTGAGAGAGAGAGTCTTTAGAATGTCCTCAAGTTTCTCCTTTTACAGGAAAACAACACTAGAGACATAAAATCATTGCCATAAACGTGATCATCTAGTTTTTTTTTTTTAATTTCTAATGTTCTTATTTAATTTCTTAAACATCCATCACTCTTCAACTTTATACTCAGCTGCCCTTAGTTGCACAGATGGTGCTTGACACTCTCAGATGTATGATTTCTTTACTCTGTTTGCGACTCCATATGCTAATGCTTCTACCACGGTGCAAGCTTTAAATTCCAAGTTCTGTTTGTGTGTGTGTTTTTACTTTTTAATATATTTCTCACCAGTTTGAGTGGAGCACTATGTCGAGGAAGGGTAAGATAAAAAAAAGTACAAGGCCTCCTTTTGTACTCCCTCAAATTTATTTTTTGTTCTCTTTGTAAAGTTCAATAAGCTGGGGTTGAAATGGTTGATTATTCAAGAGGATGTGTTTGGAGTTCACACTTGCATAATTGCTTCAAAACTCTCAAAATCATCTTTCAACCTATTAGCACCCAACCACAAATGGTGGCTGTTCTAACAAGTCCAAAGACATCAGTGTCCCAGCCCCTTCCACGCATGAACCATCCGAAACAGGTGAAGATTTCTACCCGTTATTTAGTTACTATTTCTTAAAATATTCCACCTCCATGAAGGGTAAAGTAGATCATGTTTCCTAAAACCAAATGTCGTTCTTCACATTTGAGAAGAAATGAGAAAACTGAAAAGAAGATGAAGAAATACCTGGAGGGAGTCAGTATAGGCTAGTGCCCTCTCTTTCTTGATAATAGCTTCGACCTTTCTCTGATTCCTTGCATTTATTTCTTTTTTAGTGAGCACACTGTCGTCCCATTCTTCGTCTTGTCTATCAGTTTCAGACTGTATAGCACAAATACAACCTTTGTTCACTAATCAAAAAATTTGAATTTGCAGGTTGACGAAAGAAAAAAATTCAACGAACAAAATTAGAAAAGGGAAATAATTGCAGATAACCTTAAGAGGCCAATCCTAGTTTAAGTTAACCATTTTTTTGTTTTAAGGCCTTTAAGTTGAGTTTTGTTTCTTTTTATTTAATTATTTATTTATTGTCACAAGCACCGATCGAGAAGAAACTCACAGTTTGAGAAAGGGTCCCCCGGAACCTGCCACCCAAGCTACTAGTCTCTAAGTCATTCTTGTGTGGATTATAGCGAGCTTGACTTTCTAACATATTGATTCTTCGAGAGTGTATCTGCGATTGGACTTTGACAAGGAGTTGCATTTGCTTCATTGCATTCATTGTCTGCCGTTTTACACTTTGCCCTCGGACCACTCCTTGAAGTCTCACTAGTCCCTTGAGAGCTCTGAAGCTCCTCCTAGCCTGTAGTGCCGTTTCAGAGTCATGCACACTAATATATAATATATCACATAATAACATCCACATAAGCTACTAATAACTAAGTAGTTATACACATTGAAGGATAGTACCATGTAAGCTCTATAGGCTGCTTGGATTTTAATTGCTGCATGGTTGTTCGGAATAGGTGACAAGTGATGTTGGCGATCACGAACAACAACAGGAGCCCTTCTTGTAGACACAGAAGGTGTCTTATCTGTTGAAGATAATATAGGTTTAGGTGGTATGTTGTTTTGTGGTTGTTGTTGCTGTTGTTGTTGTTGTTGTTGTTGTTGTTGTTGTTGTTGTGGTAGTGGTAGTGGTAGTGGTAGTGGTGGTGGTTGTGGCTGTGGTTGTTGCTCCCTCTCCCTCTCCCAGTCCCAATGGGCATCGACATCGCTAAGAATTTTCTCAATGCTGCTAAATGTACTTGTGTCTCCTCCATGATGTCTTAGCTTCCCGAGTCCCCACTTCTTCTTCCCAGTCTTCTTCCCCTGCACCTCCTGCACGAAGTATATCAAGTAAGATAAGAGAATACAGTTGAAATGTAACGAGATTAAATTGTTCTTCACTACAAGTACTTACATTGAGTGGCTTCTCTTTGATTGTGTTGGGTGTGAAAGCCCTTTTGATAGCTGAAAACCAACTGCCTTTCTTCCCCATTGCCCCTAAGCATTACTATCTATCTCTTACCTAGCACCCGCTAAGGAAGATCAGCAAACACAAACAAAAAAAGTATGGTATCATTTATGTGCATAGAGATGTGTATTATCACACTACAAACTGTATCTTTCAACTGTTACTGATTCTGGACGACTGGATAGCAGCTATAGGATAGTAAAACCAATAACCACACTTGTGTAAGTTCATAACTATTTAATGGAAAACTCTCTAGATTGTATTGTATGCTAAAAAAATTTCAAGAAGCATGTAAGAAGTCTTTTGCGTCATAAATCAAATTGCGATTAATAAAAATATTTATCTGGATCATAAGACGTTCTTAAGTTTAATATATATCTTGGAAAGTTGGGTGAAAATGCCCCATATCTAATCTAATTCAACTAAGGTCGTCTCTAGTTTAAGAAAAATATTTAAAAAAAGAGAGAGATAAGGTAGAGGGGAGAAACCGGGTGAAGAGATGAGAAGATTGAGGTTGAAGGCCTCATGTTTTCTCATATTATTACACACCTTTGTTATAGGACTGTAAGGTATGTTGCCACTAAAAAGTAAGAATATATTGTCCTTTACAATCTCAATTGTTCAACTTTTACCCTGTTCATCTCATCTCTCAATCAAGTTCTATGTCAAAACTCAGCAGATGCTTATTTTGAATTGTTTCACAAAACTCTAAAACTTTGAATTTGTGTACATTCTTTTGTCTTTAGCTTTTGTCAGAAGCCTTGGTGATTAGCTGCCCCCACCCACAAAAAAATAAAATAAAATAAAATGAAAAACTGTCGTGAATCAAAATGGAGCTTTGCTAGGGGTCGAGGGAGGGAGCGAGGGAAAGAGGCGAACCACCCATCCGCCTCAAGATGAGCGCATCTGCATTTGCTAGGGGTCGATGTCGCTCATCTTGAGGCGGATGGGTGGCATCCACTTATCCCTCGCCCCTTTCCCTCATTCCCTCCCTCGACCCCTAGAATTTTCGATCAAAATGAGTATCTAATCTAGTTAGATACACGAACCTTGTCTACCTGTCGAGGAAACCAGCAAGGGAGGGGGTGTGACCACTCATCTCCCTCGAGATTCGCGCTTCTGCGCATCTCGAGGATGCAGGCGCACATCTCAAGAGGGATGAGCGGTCACACTCCCCTCCCTCGCTGGTTTCCTCGCCATTTAGAATTTCTGTAGATACACTGATGAATCAATCGAATCTTGATGCCACCCACATGGATGTTAATAATTCAGTGAATGAGTCACAATCTGATCACAAATAACTACAACAGAACAATCTAAACCATATATGATTATCTTCTTAAATTCTTGAGTTGGTCCCCAAAATTCTATTGTCATCCATCAAATACAACCAACAACCTGAACCCTACCTCCTTTTCCAAACAAACATAAAAAAAAAAAAACAAAAACAAAAACAAAAAATAAACATGAATATAAGAAAAATAAAATAAAATAAAATAATAAACGTTTAAATTGGAAATTAACCCCTTGATAGGTTTTGAATCACAAAGGGAGTGTCTGGTTTTGCCTTTTAACCTTATCAGAAGTCTGAATTCTTTAAAAATATGGCATATATTGCAAAATTCAAACTATTGGAAGAAAAAAAATGATTATAAATAATATACAAAAATAGAACAATATTTAAAAAGGAAGTCAACCACTTGATGGGTTTGAATCACAAAGGGGGTGTTTGGTCTTGCCTCTTAATCTAATCAGAGGTCTGAATTTCTCAAAAATATGGTATATTATGCAAAATTCAAACTTTTGGCCAAGGCAAAAACCTAGAAGACTTCCCTAAGCTAATCAATATGTCCATGAAGAAGTTGGACTTAGGAGTACCTTTGAAGTCCTCTCCCTTCCTTTGAACCAGAATTATCAAGAACTCAAGAAGCAAGATTTTTTCATAGTAGTTTGTTTAATTTCCTATAAAAGCAAGAATTGTTTATGTGTACCTTTTTAAGAAGAAAAAGCTGAATTTCTAAAAATTAAGTAAACCCATAAGCTCTGATTTTGAGAAGAGAAGAAAAAAATTAGAGAAATTCAAGTAGAGGGTTAGAAACTTACTCAGCCAAAAATCTTCCAAGCTCTTCCAAAACTTTGACAAAGCTGTTCTTAGCCAAAAAGAAAGAGAGAGAGAGAGAGGAAGGAGAGAAAATAGTAGTAGTAGGGATCAAAATCTCAGTGAATTTTGTTTATGTCTCTCCTCCCTCTCCCTTCCAACAATACCAACAACACTTTTACTTCTCTTCTTGCTTTCCCATATTTTTCTCTTGCCGGCCAACTTTGAATATGATTCTTCCTTGCTTGCAAGGATTGATCTCACTTTTTTGTTGCTCTCAAATTTCTCACTTTCAACTTTTTTTCACCTTTATTTGGTGAAGGGTATTTATAAGCTTCTTTTGGTTTGATGATGAAGGAGTGACCACTTTCTCACTCAATCACCTCCTCCTCTCCACTACCACTTGACTTTACTTGATTGGAAAGCTTACTTAGACAGCAATACCACTTACAAAAATTTCTTGTTTGGGTGGTTGTCTTACTTTTGGTAATTAAATAATGTACTAACATTTACATGTTTTGAGTAAAAAATATATTAAAATCAATGTTAGGAGAATTGCTGTTGCTGCTATATTGAGAAAATTTGGTTATTCTCATCATCATTGATGGGTGTGGGTCATGCCTATGCCCACTCACTGAGTGCACATGTGAGAATCTAGCCAATAGATCTGAAACCAAGTAGTACTGTTCATAGATTAGTGTTTGGGTTTGGCCACCCAACCTCAACCATTGATTCCGGAAGACTTGTGTGGTGTGGAAGCATTATTTGAAAGCAAGTTTTGATGTACAAATTATGATAACAGATTTAAGGGGGAGAATCTAAACTGTATAGACTTGGGTTGACCCATTAGTGAGTGTCCAACATGGGTATGGTTCTTTTGAATAGAATATAATGGAGAGTAGGAAATTTCATCTGCTTTTGATCTGCCTCTCCTCTAATTTGAACAACACCCTTATTTACTTATTTTTTAAGAATGATTCAACTATAAATATGATGACATTAGCAATAGAATTAGATGTTTCTAAAATTATAACTAGTTGTTTGCAGTTTTACACTGATTCATTAGAGCATCTAAACTCTAAAGTGGTCATGCAAAAGGAGGAACTTGTACCCTTTTTTTTTTTTGTAACACAATGGAAGTTCATATGAAGCAAGGAGACAGACATGCACTTTCACATTTTTGGTTCATCTACCATGGCAATGTGCACACATGCAAGTGATTAATCTGTACTTAATTTCACTCTTCCCATGCACACTTATACAATTGTTCATTAATATTATCTTGCCTTAGAAATGGGTATATATTTATGATACATCAACTTCAACAAATGAAACTTTATGTCCTTAAACCTCAAGCACAAGATAAGGATCTAGAACTGAACTACTAAAGTCCACACACTAACCTATTTGATGGATTTTCCTACCAAAATTTTTAAGGCAGCTCATATAAATTCCCCACCTTGCTCATGCTGATGGTTATGGTAAGAGACAAATGACATCATAGATGTGAGGTCATTAGATTTATGATTTCGCCAACATGATTTGTTTTTTTCTTTCAGGCAAATTGCTCATGCTGATGAAACTTGATCAATATTCGTGGTTTGCGGCAGACGGAAACATCGTATGGGGACTCCATTCCTGAGAGTCTGCCCAATCGATAAGGAGATGATAGAGATGCTTGCGGCTGTTGTTGCGAGGTAAAAAAGTATAACCTTTTTTGTTGGACTCTGATGGTGATTACCAACAAGGGGTCCCTCTCTGTTTCACTGAAATACAAGTCCGATTTCACCAACCCTGTGGTAAATCGCGGTCACAAGTTCTAGCTATCTCCCTTCTTGGAGGATATTTTTGATCAACTAACAAGTGAAAATGGTCCATATCTAAGAAATTCTAATTTATTCCCTTTCCCTGTTTAAAAAGGCTAAAAAACATGTTCAATGCGAGACAAACAGAGAGTCATCCGCGCACACTTTAATAATAGCTCATTTTCAATGCATTTGTAATTAAACTTGGGGTTGCTTGTATTTTTTTGCGTTTTAGTTTCACAGAATTTAGACAACTAGATTAAGAGGCAAAACCGAAAAGATAACGTATTGTAGTCTTATGGCACAGAATAAAAAGGCCAAGCATCAAACATGTTGAGATTATCACATATTACGTTTAAAAAGTGTAGTATCACTCATCGTGGTTGACACACAAGGAAAAAATAGTTACTATTCATCATCAAAACATACTAATATACAAAATCACAATGCCAACGGTACAAAAAACCATGACCTGCCAATGGTAGCCTGGTTCGATGGTTAAGGTTGTGGTGGTTTGACCCACCCCCACGTCATGGATTCTATACCCACCAGCTGCACAATTGCCTTTCAGAAAAAAAGAAAAAGAAAAAAGCCATGACCTAATATAAGAATAAAAACAACCTCTCAGTTCTCTAATTTAACAACAGCCTCTGCTCCAGGATGAACATGGAGTTTCCTTGATACATGTGTTTTTATTAATCCAGGGGAGCACCAAACCGGAAGGTGAAAGAAACTTTTAGTTTTAACCTACATATTTAGTGCCTAAAGTGCCTCACATTGGTGAAAACAAGAGAAACTCCGTACTTGTTGCAGCAGTCTATGGCATCCCCATCTCGGATGCTCCCACCAGGTTCTGCAATGGTTCCGATTCCACTCTCACATGCTTCTTCAACTGCATCTTTCCAAGCTGCAATGTGACAGAATAAGATGAACAATATTAAATGATAAGATTTTCTCCAAATTTTGCATACAATCAACATAGCACATGCAACATGGCCAGCACATGACAGTATGACACAAATGGTGAAGCTATCAATTGAGTCCTGGAACTGTTAGCCAATTCGTTTCTCAGTTTAAAATTTCAATAGCATTTTATGTTTTTGCTCTCATGCAGTTAAACAGATATCACAAATAAGTTATTTCATTAAGTTGTAGTGGCAAGTTTCTCATTACATGGAGTAGAGATCTTTGCAACTTTGCTTATTTAAGTTCCAATATTAAGATACTCTAAGAATTGCCTCTTACCAAATGGGAAGAACGCATCACTGGCCAGAGCCGCTCCTTTAACCTCATCTCCTGCTTTTCTTAAAGCAATTCTCAAACTTTCTAGACGGTTTGGTTGCCCACTACCCATCCCTAACATGCAGTTATTCTGCAATAAAAGGTTTCAACATTATTACTCACTTGAAAAAAAATCAACATTGTTTAGTTACACCAGCTAAATAAAAATTAGTCTGTAAATCCAAAGTGACCAGAATATACCAACCTTTGCTATTACAATGGCATTGCTCTTGACATGCTTAACACAGAGCCATGCAAACTCGGCATCACGAAGTTCATTTTCCTCGGGTGTCTTTTTGGAAACAATGTTAAATTGGATATCCTGTGGGGTTAGATCGTCAGAGTCTTGGGCCAACCATCCCCCGCCAACTTGTCTGAGGGAGAGCTTTCCTTTCTCATTCTTGCCAGCTTCTAGGATCCTTAGTGTCTTCGACTTTCCTCGAAGGATATCAAGACCCCTTTGAGAATACTTGGGTGCGACCACTATCTCATAAACATCCGTGTTTCACCATCAGTTGGGCTTCTGAACTCTCTAATTTCCTTGGCAAGATCCTTCAATTGGAAACACATTGAATCTCAGGAAATTAAAAATAAATAATCAAATTATTTCCTTTCCACCAAATTGTAAGTCTTAAAATTTATGAGAGGCATATCCAATGAGATGCATCTTTATTTCCTTCCCATCAAATAACTTACCTCATCAACTTCTATGTTGAAGGCTACTATTCCACCAAATGCACTCACTGGGTCGGCCTTCACAGCCAGTCTATAAGCTTCCAGGATATTTTCTCTAGATGCTACGCCACATGGATTGGTATGCTTAACGATAACACATGTGGGATCTCTAAACTCAGACACACAATTCCATGCTGCGTCAGCATCTAAATAGTTATTGTAAGACATCTCCTGCAAAAAAAAAAAAACATATAAATAGGACATAATATTAAACGGTATAAATACTTAGTTTAGAATACATTTCTAATAGGTAATATATGAACATGAAGAAAGCAAAACAAACGAAAGGGATCCACTAGAGACTGCAATTATTTCAAAACTTCCGAACCAAATCTCGCAGACAGGCTTGTATACTAGATATTATGTTTATTCTTCCTTTAGAGACCGGCATCATCACAAGAATCACTTACTGAATGTGCCACAAGGACCAAAATTCCTAATCGAACTAAAAAATTGTCACATACACAAACAACTGAATTTGTATTTGTTAGGGTTCTTTTATTTTTAGACTTTAAATATATATTGCAACTTCTTGAACAATTTCACAATATCAGATTTAAACTATTGAAGCTGATGGCTTCTAGCGTTGCACTTCCAGATAAATACAAATACTACCATCATTGCCTCTCTTTCTGTGTAGAAAACAAGAGTAGTCGTCAAATTGCAAAATTGGAAATTTATTATATTAGTTAATACACTGTATCCTTTATAATTTTCATATTTCTATTAAGGGGGAGCTAAAGTTAAGCTCATAAAAAAAAGTGACAACTTCTATGCTCACCTTTCCATGGTGCTGTACAGCAGTTGCAATACCTCCAGCATTAACCTCAGAAAGACTCTTGTCCACATAAAATGCAGCTTTCTGATGAGGATTTTCCCCATAGCGAAGAGAACTTTTGAGGGAGAGAGGCACTGTTAAACTCGGAGGAAACTCATCTTCCAAAAGAAAGGAAAAATATCTCAGTCTGTCTGATCTATAAACGGCAAAAAACAATAACACTTTATTACTAAAATAGCTTGACGCATTCGAGTTTACCTCCCACAGTCTGCTTCCACATCCATTCTGCAACGGCAGAATCATAAGAAGCAACGTGCTGAAAAGCCTTCCAAGCAAGCTTCCTGCGGAAACTTTGATCATCTTGGCTTCCTTTGAGAAAGGCAATAAGTGCAGGATAATCTTTTGAGTCAACGACAACAAGTACATCCTTGTGATTCTGTTGAAAGTCAATGGGTCAGTAAAATGGGGAGGTAATTGGAATACATGAAGAAACTATATTAACTTCAATACTCAAGAGAGACCACTCAAAACACTGATTTCATTATATCTTAGTGAGGATGACTCGTAGTTTAGTACTAAGAGAATTCCTACACAAACCACATGATTCATTTGCATCATGGGAAGCCCAACTTTTGTTATGAATTTCAGTTTTATGTCATCATACTGTCAATCATAATGACCTTTGCAGCAGCTCTAATCATGGCAGGACCACCAATATCAATGTTCTCAACTCCATCTTCAAAAGTGATTCCATTAGTTGAACTAACTTTAGCGTAGAAAGGATATAAATTCACCACCACTAGATCAAAGGTTCCTGCATGGAAACAGTGTCAGCATCTATTAGTAAATTCGCATGAACACCACCATCTACAATCTAGCTACAAAAAACAAGGGGCTTCAAGAAAATGTCTTTGCATCTGCTTGATTGAAAGATCAATTGATTTTACAATGGCTCAGGCATACCAATTCAGTATTTGGACAACAGACTTACCAATTCCATGTGCATCTAGAGCTTCCATGTGATGCTTCTGATCTCTTCTCGCAAGAATACCTCCATGTATGTTAGGATGTAAGGTTTTAACACGACCGTCAAGCTGTAAAAAGAAAAAAAAAATCAAGTTGTTTATAGATAAATCATAATACATGCACAAGGACTACTATTTTTTCTTATCATAAAACCATACCCTAGTGCCAGACAATTAAGAAATCTGAAAATATTGCAAGATCACTGATCTCTCCTTTCCTACTACAATATAAATATTTCTCGCTTCTTTTGGCAGTTATGGTTCTAATTTTCTATGAATGTTTTATAGCCCCCACCTTTAATGTGGATCAACAATACATCAATACCCATACTCATCCTTATCCATGTCATCCTCGTTAATGTATTTTACATATCTTAGATTAACAGCTTATCCACGAGATCACTCTTTACTTTAGTGACAACTTTTTTTTAATGAATAAACATTAAGAAAATGATGGTAAATCTAAGAAAAACACAAACAAACAAAATGGAGTATACAAACATTCTTAAATGACAGATTTAATCTCCTAAATTCGAAGTCTTCCACTTAAGAAGAAGGCTTGGAATAGGTGAGTCAGACACCATATTCCAAGCTATCGCCCATTGGATCAGCATGATTTTTATAATCTTGCAAAGAGAGCTCTAATCTGCTTCTTACCCTCGACAATTTTGCTATTCCTCTGTTTCCAAATTACCCAAGGGACAGTCAAGAGTCTGGCCCAGAAACGTTTGTTCTACACGGGAAGGGTCCTTGAATCCCATTGCTTGAACAACTGAGCAGGTCACCTCTAGGACGTAAAAGCCATTGCTTTTCGTTAACAATAGCGACTCAAATAGAAGTAGTAAAGGGACATAGAAGAAAGACTGTGGGACTGATTTGGATTCCCTTTCACAAGGACACCTCTTTTTGCAAGATTATACAGGGTACGGTTTTGAAATGCACCAAGGTCCACAACAAGAAATTTAGCGATGATGCACTTGTTTTTCCCAAAAGAAACTATCGGATAAGGTGTTGGAGTTGAGTGAGGTTGCTAGTAGAATCCGAAGCTGTTTTTATTTTAAGAGACAGTGTAGGAATCGAAAGGAATATTAAAGAATCAAGACAAGTTCCTATCTAACACAGAACTCAGAAGAAGTCCATGGGATACACAAAAAATGGAAGAAAAAAAAGTATACTTTCAATATCTACCAGAACTCCAAGGCACAGGAAAAACTGATAGAATGGACTACTCATCCAGTTCTCTATTTTAACGTCTACGCAAAATAAAACCAAATAGAAGCCAATAAGCTAAAGCCTTATGCTTCTTCTCATTATTCTCTTCAGCCATCCTCTCTCTATCACCGCCACCACTACCACCTCCACCACAACTACCACTGTCACTAATTTCCCACAACAAAGGCCAATGTCATCTCCATAATGACCTTCAGCTATACCATCTGAATCCCAATTAATACAACCCTCGAAGATGTTATTGTTGAAGAAGATGAATTGTACATTCACCATTCTCACCATTTGAACAAGATGTGTATTTTTTTGCTTGAATCCTCTCTCCCCAACTATACTCGCCACCCCCATTTTCTCTCCTTTCACCTATTGCAGATTTGAAGCTTCATCATCCAAATAATCATCAGGGAACACCATACCCCACCCTCATCAACCTCCAGGCCCATATAGGATCGCAATATGCTATTTTCTTTGGTGTTCCTCATTAAGACAAGTTAGTACACTTTTTCTCTCTTCTTTACTATCACTTGATACCACCACTCCATTTTCATGACAAAGACTTTGATGAAGAAGACTTTTGGCACACTTTCCTTTAAACATAAGGGTCCAAAACCATGCTTTTCACTTCCTCATTGTGATTTAAAGTAGAGTTTGGTGAGTTCCTCAGTATTTGGGGTGTAAGTGACTTTCTTCATGGATGTTTTACTTCCATTTCTTTTGCCTCTACCACCCATGTTGGCTAAATCCATGATATACAGTGGGATTTCCCCAATTCTGAAGGTGTGAATTCTCCTACTCGAATGAGAATTCAATAGTTCTTTATCTCATTATCTGTTGTTTCTGGTAGTTGCCCAGCTATTACAGACCAGACCACCTATTACCCAAAAAACTATTCAACTTAATGATCAAATCCTCTTCATCAACAAAGACATTCCCTCTCTTAAATCCTGCATTTTTTGTTAAGAGATCTCCAAGTCCCTTCACCATTGTCTTCAATGTAGTTCCTCGGCATCTCATCTTCTTCACTTGTACTAGTAAATCTCCCTTTCTTCAACCCCACTTTCTCACAGCTAGATGCTCTTCCCATCATCCTCTCCTCTCAAAACGGTATTTGTCTCTTGTTGAAAACTTGTGAGAGAGACTCTCTACTTACCCCACTTTCTCACAACAAGGTGCTGCTTCCAAAAAAAAACATTTCATAAAAATCTTTGACAGAAAGAATATGTTTTGCTACTCCATAGCCATTTATCTTCAACCTCTTCAATGTTAGCAAAGGCAAGAAGGTTGAAAAGGTCAATCATCTTAGTCACCTCAGTGTCACAAAGCCCTCTTCTAGGCGCTAGATCCCAATTGGTGAAATCCCCATTGACAACGGAGAAATCTGCAATAGAAACGGATTTCTTCCTACTAATCACCTGGATTTCCTTGAACTTATCAATAAGAGGCTGATTTGATATCCACGTATTTCTCCAAACGTCAATTTTATAACCATTCTTGACTTGGTGGGAGATGTGCGCATCAAAACAGCACTTACGTACATCACTCTTTACTGTATTTGAGAACATCAAAACACTACTCATTTGGAATCTTCTTAACATAACAATATTGAATTAACAATCACAAAATCTGACAAATACAGATAGAATAGACAAATGAAGTTAGAGCAACAAACTGCACTAATAAGGGTAAATGAAAAAACTCGTACCATTTCTGGGAAGAAGTGAGTTGCTCTACTTTAGTTACAGGAATCCCAGCTGATTCTAAAGCAGATGCCGTGCCTCCAGTTGAAACAATTGTGAACCTATGAGTCACACAAAGGAAACCAAAATCTTAAGCAACTCCTGTCATAGAATTATGTGTTATTACCATTCTCAATAAGGATGAGAGACTTACACATGAGATGAAATGATGAACATTTTCATTTTCCTACTCTTTTCTTTCATCTTCTTCTATTCTTCTATTTGTTTTATATATTTAATAGTTTATTACATGGTAGACAGAAGCTGACATCCTATTTCAGAAGAAGAAAGAAAATGTTACTAAAGACTAATTATACAATATTGCTTTACTAGCAACTATAACCCTATGATAACAACCAGGGCTATTTGTGTATGTGCACATCTATTTTCAAGACAAACACATGACCAGAAACATAATAGGAAACATCTATTTTTCCTTGAAAATGTGGCACTTGGGTTAGCTAAGCTGGCTGAACCAGGTTAGACTCAAAGGTGATGTTAGTAGTGCTAGCTCATAGTTCTCATTGTTTGATAATTGGAATTAAACAAACAACACCAAAACTTGATAAAAACTTTTGTCAAGCTATTAGCTTATGAGAGGTCGGACATCCACTCTCCTTGTGACTTGTGAGAGGCCGCGGGTTCGGGACTCACTAGTTAGGATTTTGTAAGTTTTCGCCCGATTATGAGGAGCACATGTGCTCCTCTGTTGATAAGCCTTTGGGTATTATGCAGTTGAGATAGAGGTGACAAGGATATTAAGTGACAACAATATTGTAGCCTTATGCCCTGGTTTGATTAACCTTATAGGGTCAATCATATAGCCTTCGGGCATGTATTAATAAATAAATAAAAAAAGGTCAACGGCCTATTTTTTTTAAATAAAAAAATAAAAAATAATATATATATATGCACCCTGTTGAGGTTAGATATTAGCATCAACTAAAATAAATCACATCCAATTCACATAATCGCACGAATCACTAGATTCAATGGATAATCATCAACTCAGAACTGCAGCATTGAGTAACAAGGAATTGGATATTGGTCCCAACTAAACTAGCTCATATCTGATTCACAAAATTGCACTGCATCAACAAAGAAATGCACAAATATACTGAACCTTGAGCTTGACCGTAATATGAAAATATTTTGAATAACGGATGTTGAAAGGTTTATAAAAAAATTCACCCTAAGCTCTGAAGCTCATTGCCAAGGAAAGCTAGATCCTGCTTGTCGGAAAGTGATATCAATGCTTGCTTATTGCCTAACAAGAAAACAGGAATAAATGAGTCCTTGCAGTTTGATAACTCTGCAAAACGATTACTCCATTTCAATTCACGAATAGTTAGTAATTAGCAAGTGATGTAATAAAACTTACCACCACACACTGACAAGTGGTTGGTGAGGTTGGTAGCAGAACATGGGCAGTAAGGGTTTGTTTGATTTTTGGAAAAAAAAAATATTCAAAAAGAAAAAAAAAAAGTTCATGGAAATAAAACATTCAAATTTTTTTCACTGTTGGATTGCACCAAGGGGAAACAAAATTTCATAAGTGAGAACATAGTTCCATTTTGTGGAGTAATTGTCGAGGAAAATAGAGGAATCTGTCCAATGAGGCTTTGAATGTTTCGAGTCTCTTAAGGGATTTGAGTCTTTGTGATTGACAAAATCAGGGAGGGAAAAGTTTTCCTAGGGGGAGCTTTAATAAAGTCTTCCCGCTTCAAGCGAGAAAACATTTCACCGGTGAAAGAGTTTTTTGTCCTAGAAAAAAATCAAACGCCAGAAAATTCATTTTTTTTCCGTGAAGCACCCAAAAATCAAACAAACCCAATATATTTTTTTTCATCCCACAAAATGCAAAGAAGAAAAAGCAAACATGTTCATCTTACATATAAGAGTAAAGGTGAAATTTTGAGTTATACCTGAGACTGAAGGGTAGGAGTTGGATGTTGCTGCCATGGACTTGACCAATCTAATGTTTGTATTGCTATGCAGGGAGGAGGGAATGTTGGAAAAGAGCAATGATTTCTGAAACAAATAAAAAGTAAGTATCGAAATGTTCAATGTATTGCGAGAAACCCGCGAAACATTTGGGCTAGACTAGACTAGTGGCAGGGAGAACCTTAAGAGAATGGGTGGTGGAATTGCAGAGATGAAGTGCACGAGTTATTGTTGATGTTCTTCTTCTGTAAGTAGAAGCGGCTAACTGTGCTGAGATGTTGATTGAAGAAGTTGCGACTATACCCAAAGTCATTTGAACAACAAGAGAACCTAATTAACATCAAAAAATTATTTACCCCATCATTGAGAAAAAAACTAAACTTCAACAAATTAATCACAGACATAATTGCAAGTATTCTACAATTCAATCAGATATGAAAATTGAAACCCAAAAAACAAAAATAATCACAGATACTAATGACAGACAAAAATTTTGATAAAAATCATATATTAATCACAGACAAAAATCAGATATTAATCACAGACAAAAAATTTGAAGCTCTGAAACCCAAAAACAATTCAATCAGGTATGAAAACTGAAATTTAAAAAAAAAAAAAATTTGGAGCTCTGAAACCCAAACACAATTCAGTTTCTCAGAGGGACATCGAAACCAAATATGACCCTGTTATATGAAACAGCTGAAGACGAGACGAAGAGAAGAACAGAGGGACATCGAAATCTTACCTCTGCGACCGAGCGATGAAAACCAGATCTGGAGAGCTGCAAAGAAAATGTTGTCAGAAACTAAAAACCTAAAACAGCCAAAGCATCACTTTCTCAGAGAAACCCTAAAATGAGAGGGAAAATCAAGCGCCGGGTTTACTTTTTGCGAGAGGAAAGGGACAAGGGAGAGCTTCTTCTCTTCTCCTTCTTCTTCTCTTCGTTTGAGCTACTTCTCTTCTCCTTCTTCTTTTTGAGTTTCTTCTCCTTCTTCTTCTCTGGCTTCGTTTGAGCGTCTTCTCTTCTCCTTCTTCTTTTTGAGTTTCTTCTCTTCTCCTTCTTCTTCTCTGGCTTCGTTTGAGTCAATGATGGGAGAGGGTGGAGAGGAGAGCTTCGTTTGGGGAGAGGGAGGGCCTTCTCTATCTCTGTCGAGATGGAAAATGGGGAGAGGGAGAATCTGTCTCTGAGCTTGAAAATGAGGAGAAACCTTCGCCCATTCCCTCCTTCTTCTCCAACAAATTTTCGATTTCCCCCCTTTATTTATTATTATTATTTTTTTACAACCTCACCTCTTGCCGTGCGCTCCACCCTCCCTCGCCCATTTCCTCGACGAGCTTTTCTATGTGTCGAGGGAAAGGGCGAGGAAACCAGCGAGGGAAACGAGGTGGCGGGGGGTGAACCGTTCACCCCCTTCGAGATGCGCGTGCAGAAATCATCTCGAGGGGGGTGAACGGTTCACCCCCCGCCACCTGGTTTACCTCGCTGGTTTCCTCGCTTTTTCCCTCGACATTTAGAATTTCCCTTCCTCGACATCTAGAATCCCCCATTTTGTTTGCAAGTTCTCTCAACAGAAATTCTAAGTGTCGAGGAAATGAGCGAGGAAGCGAGCGAGGGAAGTGAGGTGGCGGGGGTGAGAGCCGTTCACCTCACTCGAGATGTATACGATGACTTTTCATGCGCGCATCTCGAGCAAGGTGAACGGCTCTCACCCCGCCACCTCACCCATTTCCTCGTGTAGAATCACTCTTTTCTCAATTGTAAACAAAGGTTAGTAATTTTTTTTTATTACTTATTATACTTAAACCTTCAAAGAAACGTCATATAATTGGTGTACCCTTATGTTCCTGAGTGTATTTTTTCTTTTATAATATTAAAGAGCAAAAACGATCCCCAATGAACTTTTTATAAACCTAGTTTTTCTCTAATTTTTAATGTAATAATTATTATTGCTTAATAGTTTATATTTTACCTTTTGAAAATAATTTTGTATACGCTTCCACACATTCTTGGGTATATTTTGCGTATAGGATAGAATATTAGAATGAACAAAAAGTGTTGAAGTCTTATACTTTTTGGCAAATGAAATCTTTTACTTTTTGACAAATGAAATCCACTTTACTTTACTATATTTTGATTGTTTTCCTAGAATTTTCAAAAATACTTGATAAAATCAACATTCTGCACAAATATCATTCTATAAGAACTGATCAATTCTTTTGTAATTCTTCATCAGAAAAGCAAAGTTGAACTTGAATTACATTCATTCGTCTTCATTCTAACAATTTCTCTTCTGAATCACAATGGTTGTTCTAATGGTCATATCATCCGCACTTGCCACGTCTATTGCCCCACTTTTATACTTGATCAAGCTGAATACACTTCGAGTTCTAGGTAATTTTGAAACCTATAAAGAGTACATAGAATGTAAGTAAAAAAATTGATATATTCCAAAATGAAGGCAAATATATATATATATATATATATCTTACGATTGACGATTAAATCTAAATCTTACACGTTACGATTTACGATTCACTAACACTAGTGGCCGTTATAAGGAAGAAGAAGAAGAAGAAGAAGAGAAACTGACCAAGAAGAGGTGAGGGTTTTTCTGGTTCTCGAGCTCGAGGAAAGCTTGGGGTTGGTTTTAGGGCGCGTTTGTTTGTTTGTTTGATTGTTACAATTAAGAGGCTGAGGCGTTTTTAGAGGTCATTTTGTTACTTTATTTCCTCAACTGTGGGCGCTTTTAATTTGATGGGATTTCCCTTTAATCAAACTCTCTGGGGATTTTATCATTCTCTAGAGATTATGCCACGTCACTCAAGTTGGAAAAACTTGATTTCCTAGTATCTTCGAACAACTCTAATCGTATGGAATTATCAAAGTTGTTGAAAATATAAAAATAAGGGGATTTGTAACTAAAATTTATAAAAGCTTAGCTTGGTTAACGAGAAATCTACTACTGTAAATGCAATTAATTTTTCTAAAATATGTGTGTGGTCATTATTTTCACGGAAAACCAAAATTTCAAAAAATTTCATTTTGCTAAGAATTTTTGCAAATTGTTTTCAGCACTAGAAATGATGATAACAGTTGTAGTTTTTTTGTGGTGACCGTCTGCAGTAGTAGAATTGAGCTTTTCTAAAAACTTCTTAAAAAGAAATTGAACATTTTAAAAACAGATGTCCAAGCCACATCGTAAGTAGAAAATTTTAACAAATGTTGCTAACATTATTTTGCATGACCCCTAAAAAAACAACTCAAATGGAGCACGTTGCTCATTGAAACGATGTTTTGACACGTACTTCGAGGAGTATTGGTTGAATTTAAGTTAAACTTTAAACTATTGTCACTAGTGTTAATCCATACAACTCCACAAGCAAAAAGCATAGTTCATGTGAAAGTTGGTTCTTCAAATAAGATTTAACGTGTACTCGAGCAGCAATTATCGGCTCAAGTTTAACATGTTATTGATTTTTTATTTATTTATTTTGATGAATAAAAAATTCACCAAAACTTTAAATGTCGTTCCCGATGTTAATCAGCACAATTCCTCAAAATTTCAGCACAAATAGATTAACAAAATCATGAACTACAAGTTGGTCCCTGAAATTTTGCTAAAATTGAAAATGAATTGAGGTGTGGGTTTTGTTTGAAAAAAATTTAAATTGGCCATTTTAGTCGAATTTCCTATTAATAGTACATATTGTTGATTTTACAGATGGGAGGATGTGTAAAAAATTGGATGGTGTAACTTGAGCATATGTCACATAATTTTTTAGGTTTTACATGTCCTTTTTTATTAACCTATATATGGTTGTCGATCAAAAACAAATTTTCTATGCCCATAGCATTTCGACTTGCTACTTGGTTGATTATGAACACACTAACCATCATTTTGCAATCCCATAGTGGGACATAAGAAAACATTGGGAGGGGGGGTTTACCTTAATTACCAATGTCGTGTTTTCTTCCATATTGAATAGTAAGAAAGTATTATGGTTTCTTTATTATATCACACTTCCAGAGGCCTATACTTGTTTTTACCTTCTAGTTTGTAGTTTTGAGCTATTTAATTTCCCTAGTTAACCCAAGCCAATCTCATATTTATTCCAATAACTCTTTACATTAGTTGAACTACTTGTGATAAGTACATTATGTAACATTTCCGAATTTAAAGTTATGATTTTTTTTTGTTTTGCTTTAGTTCATTGTCTCATCACCCTATTCATATATTCATTGGCACTTTTGTCCATGTCGCATTACCTGAGATCTAATATGGGACCTAATATAACGAAGTACTCATCGAGATGCATGTAAATTTCATTTGAGGTGCACGCCCAAGTCTTATTATATATGTTAACGAGGATAACTGAATCTCCACTTTTGTTTTCAAATTCGGAACAATTCAAGAAACAAAGTAACATAAGTGGAGTTATTTGTTTGTAGTGAGAATATTCACTTAACTATTTTGTTAGTTGTGGATAAGGATCGTGATTTTGTGTTTCACATGGAAAATAATTGAAATTTTTGGTAGTTATTTAAAGTTAACAATACAACTTGTACACTTTAAACTATGCTACACAAAGAGTCTCACAAGAGTCACAGTGACATACAAACTATAGATTACACATGAATCACACATATAACAAGCTTTTTAACACTAAAATGACACTAGCAGATTAAAACGTATGAGGATATAGGTTGTCCATGTCACGAAGTGGGGCGAAATGCTAACAACCACTTCGGGAGCTCCCAAAGTCCTGAGGGAGTCGAAGTAAATTTAAGGCGGAGCCATGATAGATTACTTGTTTATTTTGTTTCATATAGTTCATCGTCATTACATTGTTTCCTTTAATTCAAAACATATATATATGCTAAATAAACTATAATTTCTAAGCCATAATTCAAATAAGTGAATAACATTAAACATGACAATTAAGTAATTCATTCCATAATGCAAACTAAACATTCCCATCTTTATCAATCATAGAGTTGACGAACTGAAGAAGGGAAAAGACGCAAAACAAGGGAGGAAGAAGAAGACTCTAACGGATGTCAAAATCTAACCTCCAACAGAGTAAAGTTGAGAACAAGAAGAACACATCAGAAAGGGAAAAATAATAAATGATGAAGCTACATTACCCGATCAATTAGGAATACATGAGTTCACTTCTGGGTTCCTCACAGTCGGGTTTGTTCTTCACTTGGATTTAGATAGTTGTACGTATTTATGTGAAGCATTACTAATTAGCAATTAATTAAATTATAATTATTTATCATTAAACATCTAAATAAAATTTTAGTAAATTATTAGTTGTTAACATGGTACTCATTGGCTCAATTGAGGAGACCCCGCCTTAAGCGTTGTGTTGTGGTACCAAGAAGCGCCAAAAACTTTTGAGATGAACATTTTTCGAAATAAGATAAGTTAAGAAAATAAAGCTTCGCAATACTGCTAAAGTAACATAAATGTGGATTGAAACCGACTTATTGACAAATTTTTTTTTTTCAATAATTAACATAAATGTGCATTTTCACTATTAGATTAAAATTTTAATTTTTTAGCATTTCAAAATCTATATAATGATTTAGTCAATTCTACAAAAAGAAATTTCACTTTCCCACTATACTTCAACCATGAACCCTCATGAATAAGCCAAATAAATAAAAAAAAAAAAAAAAAAAGTTATACTTGCTCTTCAACATTCTCTGCAATACCCATTCTACTAAGAGGGCTAGGCTCAAGTTTTTTCCTTCTAACAAAATTCCTAATCTCTATGACTTCCATTTGGTTCCTTTTTCTAACTTGCATCATTGCTTCTTCTTCCACCACAAACCTTCTCATCAAAACATCATCAGTTAATGATTTTCCTCGAGAAACCCTCCTACCTTCTGCAACTAATCTAGTATTTTTAGGTAACCTAAACCTTTCCACTGGGGAGTCCATTATGGACTTTGATCTTGGATAAGTGTTACTTCTCCTTGGTGGAATATCAGCACGAAAAACTTCATTGTAAGAAGAAATTGGTGCACAAAGGCAAACTCTAGTCAATGAACTTGCCACACTAAGAGAAGTGCATTTTTTTAATTTGTTTTGGTTAGTTGTTGAAAAATTTGTAGGTTTTATATTGATTTTCCATATATTTGTTTCCTCCATTGCTCTTTGATACCAATGTTTCCTGTAATAAAAAAAAAAATGAACCAATTGTATATGAGCTCCATGTTACATCTCTCTCGTCGATAATGAAATTTGTATGTGGTGTATCTTCACATCTGGTGAATTAATGAGATGTAATAAACCCAAATGGCCAAAATAAAACATATAAATCCACAATTTCGGCATGTATGTGACAACATATTAAAAGTGTCTGATCAATATGCCTGCACTAAATTTCAATGTGCATGAGTGAAATTATATCAACATAACATATTATCCTTGCATTTTGAGATTGAATATCATACAAGGACATAATTTGTAAATAAGGAGAAAATATAACTCTACCGCGGCCATGCATTTGTGAGATGGAACAACACATCCATCATCAATGTGTAAAACTTCACATCGAGATTATGAACATTGATCAATGGATTATGTATCCGTTAGTCAAAATAACGTTGCTAGAAAGTCATACATATAGTTTTAAGCAAGTAGCAAATAAATAACGTAAAATACAATAGCCAGCGAAAAAAAAATATGATTACATAGAAAAATAGGTTGTATGTAGGAGCGAATGAAAAGTCATGTGGTTTTTAAGCTCTAGACCTTAAACGTCACAATCCTACATTGAGTTTTTTTAGTAATTACTTGTCAATGTTGAATTTC
Organism: Berberis thunbergii; assembly: GCA_003290165.1. Lineage (NCBI taxonomy): Eukaryota > Viridiplantae > Streptophyta > Magnoliopsida > Ranunculales > Berberidaceae > Berberis > Berberis thunbergii. The sequence goes on along the minus strand of QNQO01003214.1, from coordinate 19,510 downwards.
AATAATTATAAAAAAAAATATGACTAATCAAACACCGAATAATTAGATTTTACTTAGAACATTATTCTCTAGCTAGATTTTAGTATTACTATCAAACGGATCCTTATAGAAAAATTTCTTTATTTTTTAATTATGTAATTAGTCAAGTCTTCACCAAAGGAAAAGAAACGCATGTATCACTACTTCAACTATCCACACTTACATTACATTTTTAAAATATATTGATAAATAAATACATAAAATTCACTTTTAAACTAAATTCCTATTTGCACACTGGTATACACACCCACAAGGATATTTCAGTTTTTAAAGGTGTTGCAAATAGAAAAAACAAAATTATTGAGACCAAAATTCAAAACGTGTATTTTAAATAAAGAAAAATCACGATAAAAAGAAAATAAGAGACCGCATTTTTTTTCTTCAGATATAGAGTAAATTTCTTGTACTTAGGGTGTCCCCATTTTCAGCTCATGCACATAGATATAAATGCTGCAGGAATTTGAGTTATAGATAAAATTGAATTTCAATAATAATAAAAAAGTGTGTCATATTTCATGTTATTGCATAAATCCTTCTAAGCAGTATTTCATTAGGAAGGATTAAGGAGATGTTTCAGGGAGGTATATGTCTACTTGATATTTCGCGACTTTCTGAAGACAATATCTATCAATATATCACAATCATAATATGTATACTCCCTGTGAAAAAGAAAGTGTGAAAGAGCAATAATGTGCATCATACCTTGTAGTGTTTGATGAGTTCTTTGGATCTTGCATGAACATCGAGGACACTTGAAACACAGAGAGTTGATGTTGCAGAATGAGAAGAGGAAAGGAGAATGAGATCATTTGGATGGATGCAGAAAGTGAGTATGAGAGAGAGAAAGAAAGACTAGTCGGGTAAAAAAGCTTTTTATTTTGTTCCAATTAAATTTAAATGAAAATAAATGGGTGGCAATGGCAAAGGCTCTATGTGCATCTTTTCTTTTTCTCTTTCTTTATTAGAGTTTCTATTCTTTTGCTTTAATTTGGCAAAGGGGGTTCCTTTCATTTTCTTTAGTGTATATCATGTAGGCTACATGTTCATCATTAATATTTTGCTTTATTATTATTTTTTATTTGATTTTTTTTTTAATTCTTGTTAACTAAGTCTACATGACTTTATTGTTTTTACTTTTATTTCAAATTAAGGGCAACTGAGTCCTTTCTTCTCAATGTAAACCGTATTAGGTTTCAACTTAATTGACTTCTAATCAAGAAATGAAATGTTCTCTATTTCAACAAATTTTCAAAGAAGAGTCTCCATATGAAAATTTTAAAAAGAAAAAAAACTTTGGAAAAAGGGTCATTCCATGGATCTTTCAACAAGCCCTCATTTTTTACTAAGAATAACATTTATATTTTGAATTAATATACTATCGTATCGCAAATAATTCATCTTAATTAACAATGATGATCACATGCATTGAGGTGCTATTCCTACTGGTCTTATAATCATAGTGTGGAAATTCTATGTATGAGCATCCAATGAAAAGATGAGTTGGAGGGTGTCATGTCTCATCCTTTAGAATAGAAAAGTAATGTATATATTCATTAGACACATTCACGAACTTGCTTTACAGGACTATGACGATGTGTTTAACCCCTCCGCGACAACTTGCCTGGTTTCTGGTAATAATGCTTAGTGGTTGGAGTCTTCCACTCTCTGAATCAATCTTTGGCTTCTTAATATTGCGAAGATTTGCTTTCAGGGTGAAATTTAGATGCTTTTGCTAGGGGTGCAACTCGGGTAGGTTAACTTGTGTCAACAATGTTAGGTTTTCTTACACGCAGAGTGTAATGAGAAACGCCATAAATTGTCTAACAAGTACATGCGTAGCTAAGAATCCGGTCCAAACCCAATCCAATTTTAATTTTTAATTTTTAATTTTTAATTTTCAATTTTTAATTTTTAATTTTTTAATTTTTAATTTTTAATTTTTAATTTTTAATTTTTAATTTTTAATTTTTAATTTTTAATTTTTAATTTTTAATTTTTAATTTTTATTTTTATCAAAGTATGATTTTGGCTACCTATGGCTGATCGGTCTCAAATTGTAATAAACCATGAGCTAAAGTTTGTAATTGTAGTGGTCAAGGGGGGCTTTTGTTTAAACAAATGGGGAATAATGCAATAATAAGGTGAAAAAGCAATGCTTATTAGGGTGGGCACGGGACGGGATCAGCGTGCTGCCTGTGACTGCTGCGAAGATTATCATAATATAAGAGCGTGAAAAATAACTTTATTATAATTAGATATAGAGTGTGAAAAATAATTTTCTTAAACCTACAAGCAAATTGCAGGAATCTGGAAATAGTTATGGATAACACCTAAGCAGTGAAATACCCACCAATATAGAGACGACCCCATGGAAAGCCCAAGGTCTCGTAAACCAGATCAGCTCTTGAATATACGTTATCTGACACTACAAGATAACTCCTATTGCCCGAGAGTGAGTAGCATATTACCTAGCAGGCTTTAGTCTTAAACCAAATTAATAATGGATAAAAAAGACATGCCTGAATATGTCTCTCAAGATGCTTATAACATTGCATACGTAACGAGTACGTGATTGATTGCAAACTTCCCTCAAGTGCTAATCTCAAGATGCTTATAACATTGTATACGTAACGAGCACGTGATTGATTGCAAACCCCCCTCAAGTGCTAATCTAGTTGGGATGTTTGGGAGAGTTCAATTTGCTTTTGTTTTCATCTGTTTTCTCCTTGAAACTTCAGATAAACTCAGAAATGATAGCCTCAAGAGACACTCATATATAGTCTAAATCGATATTACATAATATATAAAACCCAAAATAACATAAATGAAATTCAAATGCAATCTTGAACATCAAAAGATGAAGATCCAAGAAAGGATTCAAATGCAAACACCATGAGTTTCTGTCAGTCATCTTTAAGTTTATATGAATAAAAATAAATAAAAATATTAATAATAAATATAAAAAATTAGCTCGGGACGGGACGGGATTGAAAATCTTCATCCCATCTCATCCCATTCTAGATCGGGACGGGATCAGGATGAAATTATTCAATCCCATTAAGACCCGAAAAAATCGGGATGGAACGGAACGGGATCAGGATTGCGGGATGGGATGCCCACCCCAAATGCTTATAAGTGAGTGTGTACGTGTGTCAGTGTGTGGTAGGGTTGGGAGGGCAATGAAGCTTTGTTGCAATAAGCTTATTATGATTTTTGTATGCACATAAAATAATTTGTGAATGGATGGAGTACTCATGAGCTAGCTTTAAAGTAACATGTTCAAAGAGGAAAAGAAAGGTTTGTTCATTGCAGCCATGAGTAAGGCTAGGCTACCAGGATATCCTCTTTAATAATTCTGGAAAAAAAAAAAAACTACAACTCAGATACCATACGATTCCTCATTCGAAGTTCACATTATTATTGGAGGTTTTGTGGAATAACAGACATGATGTAAGCATTGATCCATTGGAATGTATGTAAGATTGCTCTGAAAACAGCAAACTTTGATGAAAGGATTATTTGCACAATCATAAAGGTAGTTTGTTCCGGCATCCTTGAACATTTTTAGTGCTAAACATTTTAGATTTGGAAGTTCAGGTGGCTAGTTATGAGGACATTCCTATAAATAGGATGTATAGTCTTTGATTGAAGGAAGGAACTAGACTTTACTATAGTCTGGAAGTTCAAGACGGCCTTATACAATTTCATTTGGAAAGAGAGATATAAAATGGTTCAAGTGGTCAGAGTCGTTTTCCCCTCCATCGGATTGACCACGTTTCTCTGTAATTTATGAACTCGGCTTGATCCTACTGAGCTAGAGGATTATGCAGAAACAACTGTAAAGCTTCACCAAACTGGAGAGCCCTAAGGTTTATCAGAGGGAATTTGAAAGTTAGACAACTATGTTTCTGGTCTTTAGTGAAACCTTCCTAGTAAGTTATCTAATAGGTGGTTTCTGGGATGACATTCACATGGACGTAAAGATGTTCCGATCCAAGTCTTTGACAAATGCAATTGGGCTCGCTAGTCTCCAAGAGAGAAGGTATATGTGAAATGTCAGATGTCCAAATCTGCCATGCCCCAAAGGCACTTTCTAGTGGTAGTAAAATCCATTCATCATCCCCATATGTCAATGATATAGACGTGAACAATACTGCAAATTTGACACCTTATACCAGCCAAAGCAGAGGAATGTAGATGCAGAAATATATGTCAAAACATTGGATGCGTAGATATCACTGTAAGAACCAAGACTTGGTCTAAAAACCATTGGATACGTGGATATCATTGTAAGACCAAGATTTTGTTCTTACTAATTTAAGGAGATGAATGCGGGGAGCCATGTACAAATGATGTAGACACCAACAACCAGGAAGTTTTAGCGAGTCCGTTGTATTAGCAAGTTCAACTTTTCCTCAAAGAATGCGTATTCACATCTATATAGAAGCCATTGGCATATGCGAAAATGACTCGAGTACATTGTTTTCTTTCGTTTTTTGGGAAAGTATTGCTTTCTTTCTTATCTTCAAAAAAATCCTTTTCGTATTGGAGGGTTGAGAATTGATGCCGTTTGTTATTATGTCATGAACGTTTGCATGTTGCAACTAAACATTAGTCAGAATTTAATAAAAATTCCATTGTCGAGATACAGAGATGCCATCACCCCTTAGAAGTTAGAAGTGTGTCTTTCTCCATATATTTGTACTTATGGTTTGGCTCACAGCAATTGTACACTAACTGGATAAATATAAAATAGATGGAACATGCTTTCAATTATCCGAACACATATTATACGTCACTGTTCACCAGTAATACCTACACGAACAAAAACCATGCTTAAAATGATGAAAGCGACGAGAATCTCTTACAGTGATCTCCCTACATGTAACCTGAGAAATATACTTGATGGCAGTCTGACAGTCAAAACAAACTGGTAGATTCTTCATGACCAGAATAGGTGATCCACCAGGGGTGTTCATGATACCATAAGCAGTTGCCAGTTTCTCACTGCGGAAACCAAGCAAAACCTTTCTTTGCTCTTCTTCAACGTGCATGCATAGCCAAGTTAGTATCACTTGAGTAACCTGCTTCCTTCAATTTCCCAATTAGCGTTTCCAAGAAAATGTAGATATATGGTGCTCGAGGATGTGATCTATCATACATAACAAATGTGTGGACTTGATTTTTCAGTCGGATCCAGGATTGACATGGCTGCTTTTTAACCCCTCTCTTTTGCATCAAACTTCTTGTCTCAGCAGCTTCCTTCCACCTCTGCGTGGTTGTACAGATATTAGATAGAAGAATATAAGAACATGCATAGAGCGGTTTGAGTTCAAGCAGTTCTTCAGAAGCCAATTTCCCTAGTTCAATATTTTTGTGAACTCGGATTTTAGAATACCGAAAATACCATAGCAAACAAATAATAAATTAGTCTTATTGTTTTTAATTATCAAATTTAGGTGGTGAGGTGTTGTTTTTATTTTTATTGTGTGTGGTATTGGTTGATTTAGGGAAAATATAAGTTAGGTTATGTTCTTGGTGTCACTATTTGGAACGGATCTAAATTGGTACAGACCGATCCGATACAATACGATATGGTATTACCTAAAATAAAATCTAAAAAATCTAATCGAACCATATCGAAAAAATTATATGGGATGGTACTGGTAAAGCAAAGCCACCTAACCATTAAACAATAAGAGAGCATCTTTGACTACTACCTTTCCGAGAGTACTTTGCCTACCCCGAAAGAACAACAATAGGTACGACGTCGAATCGAACCGTGCCCTAATAAGTTTAGCTTTTGAACTAACAATTGGTTGCTAAAATACATGCAATGCTATCTTTGGGCTAGTTTTTTTATGAGGATAGCATGCTTTTTATTATTATTATTATTATTATTATTATTATTATTATTATTATTATTATTATTATTATTATTTATAAAAGTTAAACATACTTGCATATAAATTTCTTCCAATTCAATGTCAAGATAAATATGCAAAATGTACATAAAAAAAATAGTCTTAATTTTACATTTTTTTTTCGAATTGGAAAAAAACTATTAAAAAATTCAAAAACCCGCCTGAACGTATCCAAGGCGCCTAGGCCGATTTTTAGAACAAGGAAATATTTAGAAGGCGCAATAAAAACACACCTCAATGGGGATAATTAAGTGGGGAAATGTCAGTATTGTGACATCCTCTCGAAAAGAGCCCATCAACTAACATTTAAATGCGTCTTAATTACTGGTACACACTTAACACACATATATAACCCCCAAAAATCTAGAGAGCCAAGCCCCTAGCCCCAGAGTGGCTTCCTGTACGTGGGATTGTGTTCGAATGGGGGTATTGGACATCTCTAGGATAATAAAGGGTATTAGGCCAGCCTGGCTCTCTAGACAGTTGTATATAACCCTCACCTGAGCCCCAACCAACGAATGAGGAATAAAACAAAATGTTGCAGGTCCCTGATTTGCAATTTTTAGGTCCACATCGATGCTTATGCTCTTAGACATGAATATATTGACACTTTCAACAACTTCGTCAATTGATGATTATTTCCTACTTATTTAAGAATAAAATGGAAATTTTTAAGAATTGGAAAGGACCACAAAAGAAAACAATGTCAGTATTTTGGAGTGACTACACTTCAGTCATTGTCTACAAAACCAGGCTGGGAGCCTTTAACATACATGCTATAACCTATACAAATGAATAAGCTGGATTGTGTTAGGATCCTTTGTATCAAGTTTTTGCTTCAAAGAAAAAAAAAACTGCAACAAAAGGTGAGTAATTTTTTTCTCTTACGGGTGTAACCTAAAATCATAGAGGTGGATAGAAGTATGACGACAATGAAAAGCCGAGGAAAAGTAGACCCCCAATTGTCGCAACTGTTTTTTGCGAGATCTTGGATGCCAGCATGCTTCCTCCCACAACTGCTATTGATGTACAGATTGTGTGCCTAATGTTGCTCCTACAGCCACTCCAATTGCAATTTTATGGGTAACGAGTTGCAAATATCAGATTTACAACAGATAAATTTCATATCTTCTAGAAAATAATCCTTGGAGGCAATAAACTTGCATTATATAGTACAAACAACATAAACAAGCAATGGCCAGTGCACGTATGGATTTTTTAGAATATAAAACACATTATCATGGCCAAAACTTAAGGGTGCTTCTTTTTGTTAAGAGGCGTTCGTTTCTATTAAGAGGTTTAGAAGAGGCTCTAATTAGTAGCCATCAATAGAATTTCATTATACAACAACAAGACAGTCTAATAAATTAAAATGTTGTCAAGTACAGGAGTCTCCAACTAGAATAAGAGGGGACCACCTCCGTTACATGCATCTTACGAGGCCAATCAAACATAAGCAGGTCCTATGAACCTCAGGAAGCATTTTTTCCTTCAAAAAATTTGCCAAAAGTGCGAAGGGAGTGAGAGAAGAGAGGAGGAGAGAAAGATGAAGAGATAATGCATATAATGAATTTTATGATCTCTTTCCTAGTAGTTTTTCACAAAAATGTTTTCTTTGGATGGGAGGAAGGAATTTTCTCAAAATGCTTGGTCTTCTTCAACCTCAAGGTGGAGAACCCTTTCCACTCTCTCCCATCTCTTCTATTTTTGTAGTTATCCCAAGGGAGAAATTATTTTGAATTGAGTACACCCTAAGAGCTCTGAATAAGATGTGGTCACCTTAAAGATGTTTGTTTTTGACACCTAATTCTACTGAAGGATCACTAGTATGAATTACCCATTGTAGGTAAACGAGTCTTTTGTAATTAACCTCCAATATTGCCTCTAGAGCTTAAACAAAACACCTTCTAAATTCCAAAAACCACTCCCATAGTGCCGTGAGGTTATCACAACCAAAACAATAACAATATGCATGAGTTAATGACAGTCAAAGGTCTATGAGGAACTTAGTACCACTCCTCCATTCCACATAAATGCCTAAAGATTTATATATAGATTTCCAATGAGGATAAATACCAATCAAAATTTTGAAGGCATGCATGGAGCACTATAGTTACATTTATGCCATCAATTTCATTCTCACATGCCACCATTTATTTAACACTTATTCCATGACAAGTTGCAAGTTCAAATTTTAAACAAGAGATAAATAATCTACAAATATAACGTTCAAAATAGTAGCACAACTGGAAGTCTTAAAGGTCATCTTCCATGGTACCATTGAAAAAAGGGCTATTCAGAAGTTGGTCCTACTTATGTCATGTGGTAAAATTAGGATCAAGTCCCAATTGACACTGAAGTTGTTCTTGGTTCAATATCGCCAGTTGACTCATCACAGCAATGTATCCATTAAGTAAGCATATGCTAACATGTCTTCACAATATGAATCTATTGCGGCTAAGAAACACAAATCTCAAGAAAATTTAACTACTAAAAAATAAATTATCTAAAAAAAAAAAACTCTAGAACACTGGCACATGAGGCATCATTGTCTGAATGGTTGACATGTGCAACGAACAAATTGTAGTCAATGTGAATCAATTGATGAATTTGGGACCAACATCAACTTCAGTATTCACTTCGGACTTGATCCTAATTTCAGGATATAAGTGGGGACCAACCTCTGAATAACCATTGAAAAAACTGAAAGCGATACTTGAAAGTAAATCTCAAATCCTAATATAAAACACAAAGACACTAGCACGCCTAAAGTTCAAAACACTAATGGAATGAGAGAAATTCCTCAAGCTTGCACTTTGAAATCTGCATTTTTCATTAAAAATGTCATTTTAAATTTTGATCTATTGCATCAGATAAACTTTTGAGCATGCTACAAACCTAAATCAAATTTAGGACAATCCTTGTAACATAACCCAAGCATGACGCACTAAAATGAGATAAACAATAAATATTGAACCTTCTCAAGAAAGAAAAGAAAAACAACAGAAAACAAATTATGATCGTGCAGCCTTGAAGAGTCATTCCATGCAATAACATGTGTGTATCGCTTGGCTAATCTTATTTCGAACATAAGTAGATACAGATAACAATAATATCTTTAGATAAGAAGACGTTCCATCATATAAATGTGTGCACACACACAAATGAGCTAAGAAAACCTAAACCATAAAATAATCAACTTACAGCAATTGTTGCTATCTGGCTGCGGTCTCCCCACTCTGCTAGAAAGGTTAAAATAAAAGACTGCATGGCAAAAGAGAGTACATAAAGGAAATGATGATGATCAATTTTTTTATTTATTTTTTATTTTTTATAGTCTATAAGATTTAGACTGCATTTTGGAAATGCATATTAAAATTTATTTATTTATCCCACAGAAGAACTAGTGCTACAAGAGCAACCAAAAATTTAGTTCAAGTTAGTTTAAAGGTCAAAGTGGTTTTATTTCTTAAGACAAGGTGAAATTAAGAAAAAAGAAGCCACGGCAAGGAGACACCCTGACTTAGTTATTTATGGAGCAATTGAGGAAAGCCAAACCAAACCACAGAAAATGTATTCAAAAGAAACAACAAATGCTACATAAACCCACCCTACCAAAAGAGGTACTAATTAAAACTAATTATGAATAGTTATCCTCCCAATCCTCTAACTTGAGCTCTAAGTCCAAGCATTGGGCCCTCGTCAGATGATTTCCCACTTTCCAAACACTCATCACCCAATCTAATAGAATAAGTCTGTCCCGAAGCTATTTAGCAGCTAAAAAGTAATACAAATACTTTGGTCATTGAGATTGCATAAAAAATCTTCAAAAGATGACATCCTTCTTGAGTATTAGTGTTTCACGCTTCAATGCCTCAATAGTGCAATGACTTCCACTGTGGACCAATCTTTCCTCATCTCGACTGCTTTGAAAATACGGTTGCATCTTTCAATCTGAATCCCCCCAAAGGACATTCGTATTCACCTTGGTCCCCTAACCAACCATGCAAAGCATCAACCATGAAGTAGGAAAACTACAATTAACCCTAAATCTCACTTGAAAGCTTGCAAGCCATGAATAGAAGGTCTCACGATTTGAAGCCGCCTCCACACCCTTACACTCATCAATATTAGCCAATAAATCCCTTTTTAAGAGGGCGGTTTCATATCGATACCCACTTCAAACTAAAAAACATTGGAAGGCTCCTCCATGTCAACCATCTCAAAGGGCAATTTTTAAGAAACGCACAAGGAATCTTCACTAAACCATTTTCTAATAAAAGGATGCTACCTGAGAAGTGTGGTCATGCAAACTTGATATTATCATTCCCAACAACATAATCAATTAACTTTAAAAACTTATAAGTTGGAGGTGCTTCTTCACAAACTTGTCCTATTAGAGGATGAGGAGGCAGCCACCCTTTTCCATTTATTTTTTTTGCATTTTTGGCTACATAATATCCCTGTTTCACAAATTACCCGTTTCTTAGGAGCATCTCTGAAAGTGAAAAATTGTCCCCTGTAGCAATATTCATATTCATCTTCTTGAAGGTTCATAACTAAATAGGCATGTTTCCTTCACCGCTTGACCATGATATCTTAGCATGATCAAAACAATCCTTTCCTCATCAACTTCTCGATGGGCATATGACAATAAGGTCTTTTTTTAGCAAGAAAAATTATATTACTAGAAGGAAAAAAGAAAAGAAAAGAAAAGAAAAGAGGAATGAATACTGAGATTGCCTACAAGAAAACAGATAACTTTTTTTGGGGTCTTTTAATCTCTCGAGATCACCCAATGTATCTCATGCATTGAACCTTCAAACACTCTCACATTATATTCCAACAAAATGGCCCATAGTATGGCCAACAGGATACAATGCCACAATCCTTAGGTTGAAAATTGTAACCAATTCTCTAAGTAAACACTCAATACTTAAAAAGACAAACTCCATAAACAACAAGATAAGACAAGAGAGGAAGACTGAGTCTTGAACGTTAAGAGGGAGTGACGAAGAAGGCAATCAAAGGATTCCCCACAAGCAAGACACGACGGACAAGAACAAACGGTGACTTTCTCTTTTTATTTTAGGAAAGGATAGTATGTTTATTTATTTTTATATATATTTAGAATGGGTTAAAATTCTTAGAGAGAGAACAAAAGGAAGGCCTCAAAAGGTTTTAAAGCTTTGGGACCCCATCAACATTAGAAACTACATCCACCACCTGAAACTCCCTATATCAATAGCACTAGCCACCTAGGGCGTCACTAATTTCCCTTGCTACCCTCTGAAATCTGCTGCTACCTCTCCTCAAGCACTAAGGTCCATGTACACATCACAGATCCAAGTCAATGTAGCACATCCTCCACCAATATAGCAGTAATATAATCCTGCCTCTCCGTCACATTCATTCTTGGCGACCTCCAAAAATTCCATCATCCAATGAGTAAAATAGTACACCAAGATTAGCTTGCATGTCAGTGGTGTGGTTCGTTGTCAGTGATAACTCGACTTCATTCCAAGTTGTGGGTTCCCAAGAAACCTTAGCGTGAATCAAATTTCTTCATATGTAAAATGCATTATGTGAAAGTTAAAGATATATCTGGAGTTTCTGAGAGAGAATGCTACTTGCATTTCATGAATGTAAGTAATGACCAAAAGCATACCTCTAAGAAGATTGGCGTACAAAATCTAGAAAAGAAACGTCGATATGCTGATTTTCCTTGCCCTCCTTCTAGTTTCTCCTCTACCTGCATCGAATGTGTGTTTTATAGCATAAGCTGCACAACTGACTATAAACAAGCAAAAGATATGGTAGAACAAAATCAGACCCAAGATATATGTATGACGTCATCAAGGTTAAGACGTAATGTTCATATTTTATTTGTTGGTAATCTTACTTGAATCGGTCCTAGTTGTTTCTTTCCTGCAACTTTCCAAAACTTCGACAGTCAATTTAGCTAGGCTGTGCTGAAATTTCAATGGCAAGCCCTTTTTTTTTTTTTTTTTTTTTCTTATTTTCAAATAAAAATTTGGTTTGCAAAATTCTCAACCTTGGTCGGGGCTTGAAATCTTCAATGACTCCACATTCATGATAGTATCATTTTCTTAAAGAATAGCCTAAAAAGGAAAGTTGTTTTCATAACTGCACACTGGAAATAAAACATTCCTCGAAAAAGCTAAATACACTTTTTCTTTTATTTTCCTTGTGCACATTTCCTAGATATATCCTATCTATCTCAAAGAAATTATCTTCAAAAAAATCACTTGAAACCAACAGCCTGGTGCAACAGAGCATGATCATTATGTGTAAATACATTAAACATGGAAGCCATGGTCATAGTCCTAAAAGCTATAAATTTCTAATCATACATTCAGTTGTTATCAAGATATAAGAAGCTTAATGTTGATTAATATAGAATAATACGTAAATTTCTTCCCTTACTGTGTTCTTCGATAAAAGAATTGATTCATACTGAGTCTGAGAAAGCCACTTGAATTATTCAACAAATGTGAAAATAAAATTCAATGGAAACAGAAAGGCATGGGTACAGAGAGAGAGAGAGAGACATAATTCATTCAACAAATGCGAAAATGAAATTGAACAGAAAGAAAAAGAGACACATACTTCTTCCATTTCCCTCTTTGTGATGACTTCGAATCTGATCTCCAGGCAATATAAAGCAGCCGCAACCCAAAGAATGCATAGAAAACTGTATATAACAAGTATAAAATCAATAACTGTTATCAGAATAAGATGGATCACACATCGAACCACTTTAGACAACCAAAAGACAAAAACACCTCTCCATTGATTGTATAGACTTTCTCTCCATCTCGTCTATTGCATGGAACCATAATCTAAGCTCCATGATATTCAGAGGTGTGGAACATTTATGAGGCCCAATAACTCCTTGTTATTATATCCAAGGTCTGGTGGACTTCAAGAGTTCTACTGAGTTTCTTCCTCGATGATGATGATAACTGAGAATTACCAAGACTTTTACTGTTATTTTGGGTTCAGCCCTACAATTAATCTAGCATTAGCAATTGATTTTTTTTTTATCGACTTTAGCAATTGATCCTCATTCCAATGGAAGTTAATAATTAAGTGTTAAAATATGCAAGAGAAATGGTGTGTCTAATTTTATGATGATTTTGTCCTTCGAGTAGACAGCACACGAGTTGTTCAAATCTTTCTCGTTAAGAACAATGACATGACTTCTGCGTGAGAGTCGAACATCATACTTTACAAAGTATGGTTTTGTCACTTTCCATCTATATTACAAATCAGCTAGGTTTTTCACTATTATTAAGAGATTGGAGATAAAAGATGACTAGGATTGAAAGTTAGGAAAAATGTTGAGGATAGAGATTCATTTTCTATAATGGCATATTTGAAAATGTAAAACATGTAGAAGGGCAAACAAAATGAAAAAAACTGTAAAAAAAAGTTAGTGGAATGTACATTGATGGAGAGATAATGTATTTTTTTCCTCAAAATTAAAATTGTCATTGCTTTTTACTTGGTTGTCGATTTTGTTAAAATTAGTATCGTTGGAATGCATTTTTCAAGATCTTTCCAATGAAGCCAATGATCAATATAAGCACTAAAATTTTAAAGTACATATTTCTTGTTAAAAAAAGTATAATGCATTTCACGTCGTTAGTATTTTTCAAAGAAATCAGAAACCTCGGTCGTAAGAGAAAAAAAATGAGACGGACATCTTAATGCACATTTAAACAAAAACTATGAACTTCGTGTTTTGACGAATTCAAAGTTTGGGGAGAACTCACTCTCGGCATTTGAAATTCTTTTCCCTCAACTGATTCAAATTTGACTTAGTATAACCCTAAAGTTTATAGTACATATTTTTACCTTAGAATAGGTTTGCTCTTCAACACTAGTTGAGGGCAAAAGTGGAATGATGGCGAGGGTGTTCAGTACATGATATTTAGTGAGAAAAAAAATGAATTGAGTGCAAATGGCACGGAAAATACCCTAGTCTCTTATAAAACAAAAAGGTTCCTAATCTCATCTATAATGAGTATTGAAGGGTGACAGTGATTAGAGGGATATTTGTTGCCATTAAGGGAACTCAAGATTAAAGAAAAAAGGACAGAATTGAGAAGGGTGCACTGGCCATGGCGGTGATGATTGAGGACCATAAGGATTGCAGATATTTAGATATCTCGGGATGCATATCTAGGATGAACTTTGGTTGTTTGGATATTTTAAGTAGTCGCATGCGAATGAGGGTTAAAATCCTCAAATAATTAGGGGTGAGTGTTTCATGTGCATCCTATAGAAAATAGGGAGATGGTGGTGCTCAAGGAAGACCATAAGGATTTTGTGGAAATTTCAAATTTTGTTTCTAACATCATTATCATAACATATATCACAAGTATATAAAAACAAATAAATATATAAAAATACTATAGATATATATATAAGCATACGAAAAACACAAATAATATGTAGAAAGTAGGTCCACAAAAACACTTTCATTCATATATTTTATTAATATAGTATGATGTCTAACATATACAAATAACAATAAACATCATCCATCATTCGTGTGTATCCAAAACAGAAAGCCTATATCACTTTGTATCCACAAGAATAAACCTACAAAGTATGACCCTTGGCACCAAAAACCTAGGATGGAGACTTCAAATCTTGGATTAAACACAAGGAGCTCATTCGAAAAACAAAACTAGCTAAGAAGACGAATTGCAATTCCAAGTTGCGTGGAGAGATGATTTTGGTGGTTTCGCTACGTGAGTTTTTTTTTTATTGTTTTTTTCCTCTCAAAAGCAAAGTTGTTCAAATCGTTGAAAAATCGCAATTTGAATCGAATCGGACAACAAACGATTCAAATCTGTTTTTAAATCGCATCTTACCCAAATTGTTAAAAATCGCATGCGATTGAAGGAAAGGTGGGTGCGATTTATGGTTGAAAATAAAAAACAAAACCCAAAACCTAACTTGTTTTTGTTTTTGTTTGTCTTGCAACTCGTTGATGAAGAAGAACCTTTAACAAAAAGAAAAAGAAGTGTCGATCTATGCAGTCGACAGTTGATCCGTACACTTGTTTCAAGTGTTGAAAGAGAAGAAAAAGAAATGGAAGAAAAAGAGGAGTCTTGTTGTTTACGAGTCTTGATGCCTTGAGAAAACAAACAACATTCTTGAGAAAATAAATCCCTTTGACTTACTTTTTTGGTTTTCTCTCTGAGCTATCCACCTGCCTTTTTATCTGTGCAAAATTAAAGCATGCAATATTCTTTGTTTTGGGTCCATTTGAATGTATAAAAACTTTGGACTTGGATGTGTTTAAAGATTTTGGGCCCAGATAAGCATTTTGTGATTGCTGACCCAATGGAAGGAAGTACTCATGAAATTTCATTTATTGATACTCAATTGCATATATAGGTTAAGTATGATACACAATTAGAAAATGTAAAAACCTTCAACCTTCAAGTTTGTATAAAAAAATAAAATAACAACTAAAACCCTCAAAATAAGTATGGATATTTATTAATTTAATATATATTTATAATATTGTGAATCTTATGGTTTACGATTCGATTTACGATTAAATCGAAATCTTATACCTTCCGATTTACTATACGATTCACGATTCACTAACATTGCTCAAACACACTCTTGAAGAAGATGAAGTGTTTGGTTTTCATTAGAGATACAAAAAAGGCTAAAAGTGGGGGAAAATGATTTTTGATGAAATTTAAAGAATTTAAAAAAAATGATTTTTTTTTTGAATTTAAAAAAATGAATTTTTTTTTTATGAATTTAAAAAAATCAAGTTTGATCAATACATTGCAATAAACTGCAAAATCGATTAATATCTCCGATACAAATCGTTGTGACCAGTATGATATATACCATACTAGTGTAATACCCGTGCCGTTGGCACTATTGCAAGCTATGTCGAATACTCACATAGATAATTTCATGAAAAACACATTTCTTGTCTATGACCATAAGTTCACAACCTTATAACAACAGTTTTCACCCAAAAAGTTTTGCACTTTGATAGTTATTTCCTACTTTACTACTTTCTTCTTCAATTCAAAATGCCACATTCTCTCTTTTTTGGCTATAATGTGAACCTTAACTAAAGTATCAGTAAATTTCTATGCCCTTAAAGTAATGCTACTAATCAATACCAAATGTAAATGGGTAAACTAAACATGGCATGAAGCTGAATGAAAGGTAAAACAAATCAACAACAAACAATTGTAGATTCCAATCAAACTTTATATAATATCAATTGCGGAATTGAAGAAATGATTACCTCGCTCGGACTCCAAGATAAACATGCGGTCGATAAGTTCCCCAATACAAACTCTCCTTATGCTCTCCTTGAAACTGCAAAACAAATATCATTTCATCCCCAATTCCAAACCTATAAACAAAAATATTTCAAAATTGCGAAAAAAGTTGGAAACTTTGTAAAGTCTCTCACTCACCTGTGGAAGATCCATGAGCTTTGGTGCAGGGAAGGGCGTGATAACCCTAAGTTTCTGAGCTTCCTCAACAGTAGGTCTCATCAAATTGAAAATTATGAAAGTAGCAATTAGGAACGCAAGAACGCCGAAACTTAACAGAGTCTTGAGATTCACATTGATGATTCGAAGTGGGCCGCCGTGATGATCTCTGCTGCTTCTTCGAGTTTTCTGAATTGAAGAGGACTTTCGGATTACTGATAGAATTGGAGTCTTCTCCATTGTCTTCGTCATCGGGGGGTTTGAATCTGCTTCGAGTGGCTCGAGGAATGGTTTTAGTAGGATCTCTGCCTGCCATTTGTTTTTTTACAGTAAAAAGGAATGGTTTTTAGGATTGAAACTGATCGAGAGAGACGATCTGATTTCGAAGAAGAAGTTGATGTCGAGGAAGATCAATGGTTGAACAATAGGGTTTTGGCTGTAGAGAATAGGGTTTTTCAATCGATCTGCTTTCGTCTTCAGTCATATATGTATTTGGCTCAATCCCCTTTTATCAACTTCACTGATTTCATGCTGGGAGCTGAGTGGAGGAAGATGAAGGCAGAAGAACCCGCTTGGGCGGTGGTGGTGGCGAGTGGAGGCAGATGAAGGCAGAAGAACCCACAGAGGATCACAGAGGAGGGTGAGAGGGAGAGAACCTCGTGGAGGTGTGGAGAGAAGAGAAAGTATCGGGGGTTTAATTTTCGCTTAAGTTCTGCCAATTACATAATATGTGCCACGTAGGATAAACACTCAGTTTACTGTTCATGAACAGTGAAAAACCCCCTTTGAAATGTTAGATAGATTGTACATGCAATATTGATAACTATGGTTTCTAAATTCTAATTAATATGGAATGTAGATCCCTTGGGATCCATACCTAGGACAAACTTTGGTTGTTTAGATATTTTAAAAGGTGATGTGGGCATGAGAGTTAAAAACCATAAATAATTACGCGTAGGCCTCTCATGTGCATCCTATATCCAGATTTCGTCAAATCAGGACTAATTTCCAAAATCAATTAAAAAAAAGAGACAAATTGTTAATAGTATAGTTTATCAATCTATCTAACATTTCAAAGGGGGTTTTTTCACTGTTCAATAACAGTAAACTGAGAGTGTTTATCCTACGTGGCGCATGTTATGTAATTGGCAGAACTTAAAGCGAAATTAAACCCCCGATACTTTTCTCTTCTCTCCACACCTCCACGAGGTTCTCTCCCTCTCACCCTCCTCTGTGATCCTCTGTGGGTTCTTCTGCCTTCATCTGCCTCCACCCGCCACCACCACCGCCCAAGCGGGTTCTTCTGCCTTCATCTTCCTCCACTCAGCTCCCAGCATGAAATCAGTGAAGTTGAATAAAAGGGGATTGAGCCAAATACATATATGACTGAAGACGAAAGCAGATCGATTGAAAACCCTATTCTCTACAGCCAAAACCCTATTGTTCAACCATTGATTCTTCCTCGACATCAACTTCTTCTTCGAAATCAGATCGTCTCTCTCGATCAGTTTCAATCCTAAAACCCTAAAACCATTCCTTTTGACTGTAAAAAAAACAAATGGCAGGCAGAGATCCTACTAAACCATTCCTCGAGCCACTCGAAGCAGATTCAAACCCCCGATGACGAAGACAATGGAGAAGACTCCAATTCTATCAGTAATCGAAGTCCTCTCAATTCAGAAAACTCGAAGAAGCAGCAGAGATCATCACGGCGGCCCACTTCGAATCATCAATGTGAATCTCAGACTCTGTTAAGTTTCGGCGTTCTTGCGTTCCTGATTGCTACTTCATAATTTTCAATTTCATGAGACCTACTGTTGAGGAAGCTCAGAAACTTAGGGTTATCACGCCCTTCCCTGCACCAAAGCTCATGGATTTTCCACAGGTGAGTGAGAGACTTTAACAAGTTTCCAACTTTTTTCGCAATTTTGAAATATTTTTGTTTATAGGTTTGGAATTGGGGATGAAATGATATTTGTTTTGCAGTTTCAAGGAGAGTTTGTATTGGGAACTTATCGACCGCATGTTTATCTTGGAGTCCGAGCGAGGTAATCATTTCTTCAATTCCGCAATTGATATTATATAAAGTTGATTGGAATCTACAATTTGTTTGTTGTTGATTTGTTTACCTTTCATTCAGCTTCATGCCATGTTTAGTTTACCCATTTACATTTGGTATTGATTAGTAGCATTACTTTAAGGGCATAGAAAGATTTACTGATACTTTAGTTTAAGGTTCACATTATAGCCAAAAAAGAGATAATGTGACATTTTGAATTGAAGAAGAAAGTAGTAAAAGTAGGAAATAACTATCAAAGTGCAAAATTTTTTGGGTGAAATTTGTTGTTATAAGGTTGTGAACTTATGGTCACAGACAAGAATAGGTGTTTTTCATGAAATTATTCTATGTGAGTATTCGACATAGCCGTGAAGGTAGGATGTAATTTGCAATAGTGCCAACGGCACGGGTATTACACTAGTATCTTACGAAGTAACTATAAATATGATAGAATACATGATATGTATCGTATCTAAGCCTCATCAATATGGTACATATATATCTTATGATATACCGATATAAGATGAAGCATGAATCTATCAAATGTACTTGTGCAAATGATGTGAACGAATGTATGGATGATAACCAATAGCTTGCTAATATCTTCTACACAAGTCATATATCAATGGAAGTGTTTGAGATCCCGTTGCTTGAATAAGTCTGACTTATGTCTTTCATATGCTTAAATATATATTATACGCTTGAACAAGTCTGACTTGTGTCTTTTATATTATATCTTATGATATATGATACGCTAGAATACATGCATCTTAAATTTAGATTTGAATAAATTTTTGATACACACGTTAGATAATTATGGCTAATACTAAATTAATAATTGGGACTGAACTCAAAATAACTTTAAAAAGATAAATAAATAAATAAAAATATTACTACACTCTTTACAACTCATCCTACTTTCGGTCTTAACCACACCCAATATTCATTGTACTTCTTTCCAATACCTCATCCTACTT
>QNQO01003213.1:55000-67754 GCA_003290165.1 Berberis thunbergii | reverse complement strand
AGTTTCTCTCCCCAATGATAGATTGATGATTGATTACAAATATCTATGATCCGCCTTCTCTATAAAGGGCCAGAAATACCTTGCTTACGTATCATTAGGAAGTGCATTAACATAAATACGGCAGTAAGAAGAGGTAATACAAAAGTGTGTAAACTATAAAAACGAGTCAAAGTAGATTGACCCACACTAGCACTTCCACGTAATAACTCGACCAGGGGCGATCCGATTACAGGAATAGCGTCGGGTACGCCTGTCACGATTTTGACTGCCCAATAACCAATTTGGTCCCGAGGTAAGGAATAACCAGTTACACCAAAAGATGCGGTCAATACAGCCAGAACCACACCTGTAACCCAAGTCAATTCGCGGGGTTTTTTAAACCCACCGGTGAGATAGACACGAAATACGTGCAGGATCATCATTAGGACCATCATACTTGCTGACCATCGATGAACTGATCGGATTAACCAACCAAAGTTAGCTTCAGTCATTATGTATTGAACCGAGGTAAAAGCCTCGGTAACGGTTGGACGATAGTAAAAAGTCATGGCAAACCCCGTAGCTACTTGTACTAAAAAACAAGTAAGCGTAATTCCTCCTAGACAATAAAATATGTTGACATGTGGAGGAACATATTTACTAGTTATATCATCTGCAATCGCCTGAATTTCGAGACGCTCTTCGAACCAATCATATACTTTATTGAGATAGGTAAACCAAGGGAACTCCCCCTCTGAGAACCGTATATGAGACTTTCATCTCGTACAGCTCAAGCAAAAACACCCCAATACTGGTTGCAACGGATATGTAATAGGAAATTGGAAACTTCTTCTTAGTACTCCATCCAACCTTCTCTGAAAATACGACGAAGTGCAAAAAAAACCGAAGCTCTTCTTTAGTGATGACAATGCCAAAATATCAAGTCAGCTCATTTCATTCGTTTTTATGTTGATCATTACGGGCCTCTTGAATTTTCTCGGTCTCTCAATTTTAATTTTTTGTATAATGTGGATTTCTTTTTGTTTCTAATTGCTAGGAATTCTCTTGTTGAGACCCTATGATTCGATTGAAACCTAAGATTCATACTAGAACCACGATGATTGAATAAAGTCCCTAAGCTAAGCCCAAGGGTTATCTGAGTAAAAACCTTTTGATCATCACTTATTCAATGAATAGATGAAATGACTCTAAATCCATAGAAACATTTGTCCGTTGGTCAAAATAAGCAAACAAAAAATTTAAGAATAATTAGAAATTAGAAAATAAATCTTTGAAATTTTTTGAGTCCGGTCGCGAGGTCTGACTGAATAGTAGGTATGAATCATAGTTTAAATATTTCTTTTCTTGATCTATTTCATTCCATATATTCCGTGCTCCAGATACTAGAATGAATATCCGACGAGGCAAAACCCATCTCTCTCAAGATGACAGACCCATTCTCTGTACTATCAATAGGATCAATTATAACAAGTCACACACTCATATTCCGGAAATACCGAAACAAAGGAATTTCACGGTCAAACTGCCGGAATGACCTAAAAATCCTAGTCCTAAGTGATTCACTTTGGATTGAAAAGACAGTACTTCGCAATTCCTATGAACCTAATTCATTGAAATTCCATCCAGTAAAACGGAAGAGTTATAAATCTCCAAAATAATAGATAGGAATACCGCGAAGAGAGCCATTGCGACACCCATCAACGGGGTAGTTCCCCATCCGGGCGCTACTTTACCATATTCCGAATTCAACGGTTTCAATAAACTTCCTAGACCAGTCTGTCTTGGTCTTGGACCAGATCTCGAATTATTCTCAACGGTTTGTGTAGCCATAAATCCTATTGCATTGATTGAATTTTATTGACTTTGTAAATCATACCGTTGTAAATAACCGATCTTATCATAGATCCATTGTGGTCTTGAAATTTTATAATAATGGAAATAGCAACCCTAGTCGCCATCTTTATATCTGGTTTACTTGTAAGTTTTACCGGGTACGCCTTATATACCGCTTTTGGGCAACCCTCTCAACAACTAAGAGATCCATTTGAAGAACATGGGGACTAATTGAAGTCAAGTAATGAGCCGCCCGTGTTGGGCGGCTCATTACTTGACTTTAATGCATTAATTCATTAGTATTTATAAAGTAACATTATACTTTAACTATAATTGAGATAATCAAAAATCATTTTTTAGTCGGAACCTTAGGCGGTTCTCGAAAAAAGATAGCGAAAAAAATGATTCCTAGAGTCGAGACTAAGAGGAATGTATAAACCAATGCTTCCATAAATTCGATCGTGGTTTACAATTATAGCTTCCACACCTGTTCATTTGGGAGCATCTCCCAGATAAAGACAAGAGTCAAAGAAAAGGGCGATTTAAATCCAGCAAAATTGATCTGGTAATCTATGTAGAAAGTGAAATCAAAAAAAATCCAATAGAAGCGAAAGATACCATATCAGATCAATGTTTATCAGATTACCTGTCTCCTTGTAGTTGGATCCCCAAGTTTTTGGAATGCTCCAAATTCTACTTGAGCATCCAAATCTGGATCAATCCCCGCAAAAACATCTCTGAACAAGGTTCTAGCACCATGCCAAATGTGTCCGAAAAAGAAGAGCAAAGCAAACGAAGCATGCCCAAAAGTGAACCAACCCCTCGGACTACTACGAAAAACACCATCAGATTTCAAAGTAGCACGATCTAATTCAAAAATTTCACCTAATTGAGCGCGTCTAGCATATTTTTTCACAGTTGCAGGATCACTATAACTGACTCCGTTAAGTTCGCCACCATAGAACTCAACAGTTACCCCTACTTGCTCAACACTATACTTCGATTCCGCCCTTCGAAAAGGAACATCGGCTCTCACAATTCCGTCTCCATCTACCAAAACTACCGGAAATGTTTCAAAAAAAGTAGGCATACGACGTACAAAAAGCTCACGCCCCTCTTTATCTCTAAAGATAGGGTGCCCTAACCATCCAACAGCTATTCCGTCCCCGTTATCCATTGAGCCCGCTCTGAATAATCCCCCCTTTGCGGGATTATTGCCGATGTAATCATAAAAAGCTAATTTTTCAGGAATTTTAGACCAGGCTTCTGATAAACTCTGATTTTCAGCTAGTCCGGCACCAACCCTTCGATAGATTTCTTGCTGGAAGTATCCCTGATTCCATTGATACGGGTGGGACCGAATAATTTCGATGGGGGTAGTTGCCGAACCATACCACATAGTTCCGGCAACAACAAAAGCCGCAAAAAAGACAGCAGCGATACTACTGGAAAGAACAGTTTCAATATTTACCCATGACGCAACCCTTTGTATAGGCGTTGGGGCGGACGAACACTAAGATGAAATAGGCCTGCTAATATTGCCCAAGTGTCCCTGCTGCAATTATGAGAGGCTATTGCCTCCCGGAACAATAAGGATCAAAAACCTTCTTCGGCCCACGCAGGACTTACAGATTGTACTTTTCCAGTTAGTCCGTAAGGATCGGACACCCATATTCCAGGACCATACAAGCCCCGTTACATGAAATGCACCAAACCCAAAGCAAGCTAACCCTGATAGAAATAATGAATTCCAAAAATCTTGGGCAAATCCAAAGAAGGTTTCCTGTTACGTTCATCACGGAATATTTCTAGATCCCAATACACCCAATGCCAGATAGCTGCCAAAAAGCACAAACCAGAAAACACAATATGCGCCCCGGCCACACCCTCGTAACTCCAAATACCCGGATTTGTTACAGTTCCTCCTGTGATACTCCAACCTCCCCATGAATTGGTTATTCCTAAACGAGTCATGAAGGGTATAACAAACATACCCTGTCTCCACATTGGATCAAGAACGGGGTCAGAGGGATCAAAAACGGCTAATTCGTATAGAGCCATTGAACCAGCCCACCCAGAAACTAGAGCTGTATGCATTATATGGACAGCAAGCAACCGACCGGGATCATTCAATACGACGGTATGAACACGATACCAAGGCAAACCCATGAAAATACCCCTTTATCAAAGAAAAATAAAAAAAAAAAAAGATAGGAGGAATTTGATTGATGAGTATAATGATATTATGGGCGAACGACGGGAATTGAACCCGCGCATCGTGGATTCACAATCCACTGCCTTAACCCACTTGGCTACATCCGCCCTCCCCTAACAGATAAGATCCAGAGAAAATATTCCATTTTTTTTTCTACTGGTATTAGAAAATTAATAGAGATATTGTAATCTTGGTTTCTAAAAAAAATATATATATATTGAATGTTTGATTAAAAAAACTGAAACCCTGAGGAAGTAGGAAGAACAATTAAAAAAGATTTTGAGGAAAATTCTAAGGAAATCTACATTTAGAAGTAGAGAAAATAATACACAAAACAAAAAGTATTGAAATCTAGAATTCAAATTGAAAACCCCCCGCTATGGTTTATAGTTGTAGTAATGCTTTTTGGACTTAAGTTGCATAGAATAATGAAAGAGAAAACGGAAAAAATGCTTATGTGAGATGTGAGTAAAAAACTACTCAAAACTAAATGCAGGAGGAATACCCCAACTCTTGTTATGTAAAGATGGTGGGTATTTCTCCTGCAAGTTCAATGACTCGTATACACTAAGACCGAAGTCTTAACCATTATAGATGGGACTTCAACAGCAGCTAAATCTAGAGGGAAGTTGTGAGCATTACGTTCATGCATAACTTCCATACCAAGCATTAGCACGGTTGATGATATCAGCCCAAGTGTTAATTACACGACCTTGACTATCAACTACAGATTGGTTGAAATTAAAACCATTTAGGTTGAAAGCCATGGTACTGATACCTAAAGCAGTGAACCAAATACCTACTACAGGCCAAGCAGCTAGGAAAAAGTGTAAAGAACGAGAATTGTTGAAACTAGCATATTGGAAGATCATCGGCCAAAATAACCATGAGCAGCTACGATATATAAGTTTCTCCTCTTGACCGAATCTGTAACCTTCATTAGCAGATTCATTTTCTGTGGTTTCCCTGATCAAACTAGAGGTTACAAGGAACCTGATAGCACTGAATAGGGAGCCGCCGAATACACCAGCTACGCCTAACATGTGAAATGGGTGCATAAGGATTGTGGTTCAGCCTGGATACGATCATGAATTGAAGTACCAGAAATCCCTAGAGGCATACCATCAGAGAAGCTTCCTTGACCAATTGGGTAGATCAAAAAAACTGCAGTTGCAGCTGCAACAGGAGCTGAATATGCAACAGCAATCCAAGGGCGCATACCTAGACGGAAACTAAGTTCCCACTCACGACCCATGTAACAAGCTACACCAAGTAAGAAGTGTAGAACAATTAGTTCATAAGGACCGCCGTTGTATAACCATTCATCAACAGATGCTGCTTCCCAAATCGGGTAAAAGTGCAAACCTATAGCTGCAGAAGTAGGAATAATGGCACCAGAAATTATATTGTTTCCATAAAGTAGAGACCCAGAAACAGGTTCACGAATACCATCAATATCCACTGGAGGAGCAGCAATGAAGGCGATAATAAATACAGAAGTAGCGGTCAATAAGGTAGGGATCATCAAAACACCGAACCATCCAATGTAAAGACGGTTTTCGGTGCTGGTTATCCAATTACAAAAACGACCCCACAGGCTTTCGCCTTTCGCGTCTCTCTAAAATTGCAGTCATGGTAAAATCTTGTTTATCAAATCTATCAGGGGACTTCCAAGCACACAAATTATCTACCAAATTAATCTAAATAATTGTAGGCTTGTTATTCAACGAGTATAACATGGACTATATGCCCGTGTCAACCCAATAGAAATAGATATTAAATTCTTTGGGTATATTCTATCATATTATTTGTGAATGAAAAAAATGAGTAAAAAAAGATATATCATTATGGGTTGCCCGGGATTCGAACCCGGAACTAGTCGGATGGAGTAGATGAGTTCCTTATTGAAATAAAATAGGAAAAAATCCCTCCCCAAACCGTGCTTGCATTTTTCATTGCACACGGCTTTCTCTATGTATAGATCTGAAACTCAATTTCCTAGACAGGACTCTAAGAAAGTTGATACTAAGTTGATTTAATCACTATTGTATAAGCATTTCAGAATTGAAATGAATGAATTCATTTTTCTTTATCATTTAGGAATCCGTTCTGTTTACACGATCTCATAACCATCATGATGATTGGCCAGGTCATTGATACGAATAATATCAAAATACCAAATCCGTTCTTATATATACCTCCGCGAAGAAAAGAGACTCTTGGGAAGATCAAGAAAGAACTTGTTCTTCTTCTGTAAAGAATTCTTCCAATAATTCGACACCTAATCTTTGCAAACAAAAGACTGGACAGTACTTTTATGTTTACGAGAACAAAGTTCTAGCCACCAATGAAAGTCGCAAGGATATAACTTTACTCGGATAACAAACTTCTTTCTTTTTTGAGGATCCCTATGAATAATGAGAAAGATTTGCTGCATATCCGCCCAAATCTATCTGATAAATATCAGAATCCGATGAATCGGTCCGAGCCTGACTTACTAATGGGGACTGCCCTGATGCAGTTACAAAGATTTCGACCGTTAGCCAATTGATGCCAATCAAAGTAATTATTGGGACTATAGTATCAAAACTTTTTTTATTAGGACTATCGTAATAATAAATGAATCTTTCTACCATTTGACTGCCCTAACCACAGAAGGCTTTAGTCGTACACTTGAAAGATGGCCCAAAAAATCGAGGGAATGGTTGTATAATTGGTTTATATGAATCCTATCTGGTTGAGAACCACAAGTCGAAATTATATTGCCAGAGATTTATAAGGTAATACTTCCATTTATTCATCAGAAGAGGAGTTCCCTTTAAAGCCAGAATAGCTTTTCCTTGATATCTGACATAATGTATGAAAAAGTCCTTGAAAACCCAGAGGATGGTGTGAAAATCATTACGAAAAACTACCAAAAAATGTTCTATTTTTCCAAAAAAATGTGTTCTCTCAAGAAAGGCGCTAGAAGATGTTGATCGTAAATGAGCAGATTGTTTACGGAGAAAGGGGAATATCGATTCGCATTCATATACATGAAAATTATATAGAAAAGAATAATCTTCTATTCTCGTTTGAAAAAACAGAAATATATTTCTGTTTTTGAGTAATAAGATTATTCCAATTCTGAAACTCGTAAAGAAAGAATCGCAATAAATGCAAGCGGGGATATCTTTGTATCCAACAGCGAAGGGGTTGAATCAAAAAGTTCCAGATGGATGGGGGTGGGGTATTAGTATATCTAATACATGATTTAAAGCGATAAATTTATCCTCTAAAAAGGGAAATGCTGAATGAATTGATCGTAAATTTTTAGATTTTGCTATTCTTTTTTCCCTTGCTAGGGAAGATCATTAATTGCAATGAAAATGGAATTTCCCACAATGATTGCACAGCCCTCTGATATCATTTGAGAATAAAATATGATTCTTAGATCCAAAAATTTATGTTGTTGGAGAATCATTATCAAAAATAACCAAAGGCTTCTGTTGATACATTCGAGTAATTAAACGTTTCACAAATACAGTGAACTGAATTTATTGTCATAACCTAAATTATCGATAGAATCATAAAGAATCGATCCATTTAAACCATGATCATAGAGCAAGTGCATAAATATACTCCTGAAATAGAAGTGGATATAGGAAGTCTTGTTGTCGAGATCTATCTATTGCTAAATATCCTTGTAACTCTTCCATTTTAAAATAGATTTTAACCAAGGGCAGGGGATTTCTTGGGCTATCATATAAAATGATACATAGTGCGATACAGTCAAAACAAGGTATATAGTAAAAAAAAAAAAAAAGAAAAACCCTGGAGACAGATAAGCTAATCAACGGATTCTCCCTTTTTCCATCCAATTGATTTGTGTTTGTTATTAGGATATGGAAATTGTTAGAAACCCTTTATTTTTGCAACCCGATCGCTCTTTTGACTTTAGAATCAATTCTGTTTATCAATATACCGTTTCCTCTACACATTCGCCTCCACTCTAGAAGAGGGATATAGTTAATAATTAGGATTCATAAAAAAAATAGAGAATCCACTTAGTATGGTTATGGGAGAACCTTTTTCCGCATCAGGTACTAATAAATTTTTAACGTCTAATTAGACCGGGAAATCATTCGAATTTAAGAACAGAAGCTCGTTGCTTTTTGTTTCCCTATAATTGGAGCCCTATGGCTCTATCATTATTATTTACTGCGACCCATCTAGTCATTTCTATTTTATGTAACCGATCTAAGAATTCAAAAAAATTTTGTTACTGATCCGGTTAAAGAGGAAAGTACTCTTAGAGTTCCCTTCATTGATACGACATGCTGTTTTTCCATGCGTTCCCTTCAGGGGCAAGTATTCAGTCGTGGTCTTACAAACTCTACCAACGGTATGGACGAATTCGTTCCTTCATCCAAATGTGTAAAAGATATCTAGCCGCACTTAAAAAGCCGAGTACTACTACCTGTTGAGTTAGCAACCCGAATTGAATGTAATTTTCGGTGGTAGATACGGATTCGGAATCAAAATGAACGAAGATGGGAGTTGCGCGACCCCATCAAACATTAAACTAGAAACACAAGAAAACAAAAAAAAGAAAAATTTTAGATTTCTATAAGTAAAGAAAAAAGAAAACCTTGGGGGGTCGGAGATAAATAGATCTATTTATCCACGATGGAATTATATTTATTCCATACAGCTATTGTCAATGATGAACGTCAAAGAAAAAAAAAAAAAGA
Source organism: Berberis thunbergii (assembly GCA_003290165.1). Lineage (NCBI taxonomy): Eukaryota > Viridiplantae > Streptophyta > Magnoliopsida > Ranunculales > Berberidaceae > Berberis > Berberis thunbergii. Next base: position 58,973 of record QNQO01003213.1, on the reverse strand, counting down.
CTTGTGTTGGATTGGGCACTAACATAGATAATATAAAAGTTTGGTGTGAATAGTGGATAAAAGAAATAACTAAGGATAAGAAGAAAATCGCCGAGTTTTATTCAATATCCGTCAAGGTACAATAAGCAGGGCTAGACTTTTTTTTTTCTTTTTTGTGGATTTTCAACCACCGATTGAGGAGAATCTTATAATTTTATGGATCCTCTTAGTTCATCTACTCACTCGATCTTTTTTCTATCCCTCCCATATCACATAGAAAATCTTTTTGTCGTTAATTCTTTTTTTTTTTCAATACTTTTATTTCGTGTAATTTTAAATTAAATTAACGCGAGGTTACTTAAAAATCTCTGCCTTCTTTGAAATATCATGAACGGTTCCTGTAGGTTGAGCGCCTTTTTCAAGGAAATATAGATCTAGCGGGAACGTTTAAATAAGTTTGACTCTTTATCGGATCGTAAAAACCACTTTCCGAAGATCCCTTCCTTCTCTTCGAGATCGAACATCAATTGCAACGATTCGAATAGATAGCTCATTGGGATAGATGTAGATGAACAATGCCCCCCTTAGAAACGTATAGGAGAGTTTTATCGCTCGTACGGCTCTATAAAGAATGAATTTCTATAGATTTAGAATTTATGTCTCTTTCTATTATAGAGTGATAGAATAGAGTGACAAATAGATCTCTAAAATCCTCAAATCAAATAAATTAGACTATGATCGTTTATTCCTTCTTCCTTTCCCGCTTTTCCCAAAAAATCATTCGTACTTATAACTCAAGTTGGATAATTCTCAAAGAGTTAAAAGGAAACTCCTTAGAGCCTTGGCATTTCGTTATTGAGCTGTCCTCTAGAACTCTTTTGTCTCGTTTCTAATCAAATTTTTTGATTCTTTAATTTGATTTGGCTCCAATTGAATTGTTGAGACAATTGAAAGGGCGTTTTCTTGTTACGAGATCCTTTATCTTTGTTTGAATCATTGGGTTTAGACATTACTTCGGTGATCACTTAATCGTTTCAAAAAGGCAGCAACATACCTTTTTTTTATTCTTTCTATCGAAATCATACGAACGATTGGATTCCCATGTGATACACTTTTGATCAAAATAGTTTTTCTCAATTCCAATAAAATTTTTAATCCAAAAGTCACTTTTATAGGAATTGGATCCTTTCAATTTCTATATCAAAGAGTATACTTACGAAGTTGAAAACAACTTATTGATTGACACTAACCCTAGATCCTTGCCTCTGAGAAATGAATCAATCATTTCTTCTCTGAGCTCCACTGTGTACTACTTTACTTACAACAGAACTAAAACTAAATAGGAGTTATAGTAGAACAGAACAATTATGTCGAGAAAGAGCACTTATATAAAAAAATGATGGATACAAAAATCCACAACCCGATCATGTCCTTCAAGTCGCACGTTGCTTTCTACCACATCGTTTAAACGAAGTTTTACCATAACATTCCTCTCAATTGGAACCGGTATGGAATTGATTCAATATGGAATCATGAATAGTCATTGGCCCAATCGGAACATAGTAATGTAATCCATATTTTATTCTATAAGGTACGGGTGGATATTTATCTGGAGAAGTCTCAGGATTCTATTTTGTTAACCCCCTATTTTCTGAATGAAACATTTTAGAATTCAGGATCAAGAGGGAATTCACCCTATCCTATTTTTAAATAAGAAATATATAAAGTAACATAAGGAAGTTGGGGAATATAGAGGTTTTTCTTTCACATTTCGATTAAGAATGCAGCAAAGTGAAATAAACCAAATGAAATCTAAATAAATATAGGACGTAAGGTTTATCTAAGTAACTTCAATATGACTATGAGCCAGACATGCATACGCGGAAGAGCCCATTCTTTTTTTGAATTATATTATACATTCATCCCCGTTCCCATCTTACCTCAATCACAAATAGAAGATTTAGAAAATTATTAAGAACATTCTTTACCTATATTATGAGAAACCGGGATGCTCTGGGACGGAAGGATTCGAACCTCCGAATGGCGGGACCAAAACCCGCTGGCTTACCACTTGGCTACGCCCATTTTTATTTTTATGCAACGCTAATAAACACTAATATAGGTATTGGTCGTTCGTCAATTCCCACCCCACTATGAATGCAATCCATTAGATTGGTTGCTAGGATTTGACACGTGTAGTTGTAAAATTAAATTGAATTTGTTGATCATTATATAGAATTCAATTAAGATATTGTATGAAAGTATGGTTCCTTCTATTTTCGTGTGAGGAATGTAATGGAATTTTTGATTGAGTGCGGTCAAAAAAAGCAGGATTTTTTTTTTTTCACTTTCTTAATTTTTCCCTTATATCGCTAACTCAATCAAAATCGCAATTTATCCTCAAGAATGAAATGTTTTGTTATGCTTAATATCTTTAGTTTGATCAGTATCTGTCTTAATTCTGCCCTTCATTCGAGTAGTTTTTTCTTTGCTAAATTACCCGAGGCTTACGCTTTTTTCAATCCAATCATAGATTTTTATGCCAGTCATACCTGTGCTCTTTTTTCTCTTAAGCCCTTGTTTTGGCAACTGCTGTAAAGTTTTCGATGAGATCTTTAATTTGAATACTGTCCCATAAACATTCAGGATTGTATTCACTAAAAAAGAAATTCTAACAATTTATAAGATCAGATAAGTCTTATTTTAAGAACCCTCGATTCAAACATCGAAATTCTTCGATAGGCGCGATGAATCTGAATCATTTCATTTAATAATTTTGACCTTCCATTTCCAGTGAACAAGGACCTAGTGGGTCCCCCACAATAACTAAGTGTAATAAAAAATTGGTGGGTATGAAAGATAATTGGATATTGAAAGAATCTTATTTTATTAGACATTTCTACAAATTATTTCTTTATCTATAAACCACTTCATTTATATTATTGGTTTGGTGTAAAAATAGAGTATAATACTGGGCTTAAAAAATGGATAATCTATTCCCCTTTTCCTCAAACTTATCTGGAGATTTTGTAATGCTTACTCTCAAACTCTTCGTTTACACAGTAGTTATTTTCTTTGTTCTCTCTTCATCTTCGGGATTCCTATCTAACGATCCAGGGGCGTAATCCTGGGCGTGAGGAATAAAAAAGAAAGGATTTATCGTTGTTTGATTTTTTCATTTTCTTAAGATTTCTTTTGATTCCAAATATTCAACTATGATAAAATAAATAAGGAACTCTATATATATAGTAGTATATATATATATTTTTTTAATTGGAAAAGAAAATATCAAGTCATCAGAAGAACGGAAAGAGGAGGGATTCGAACCCTCGTACAAATAATTCGTACAACGATTAGCAATCCGCCGCTTTAGTCCACTCAGCCATCTCTCCCAATTGAAAAAAAAAAGGATAGATTACTATGTTACCATAATTACTATGTTACTAATGAAGTAAAGAAATAGTATTTCTTTTTCTTTATTCTATAGATAAAAAAATCAAAAATGATCCGTTATTAGCAAATCAAATTATAATTCCATTTAGATAATTAGATAGGGGGAATATCTCCACATAGAAAAAAAAGAGTGAAATTCCGATATTAAATAATAGAATATCCTTGTGATTTCATCCGAAAGGTCCTTTCTTTTATTCCCATTGCCTGGCCTGGTCAGTACCCTAGCCAGGGCTTTTTCTTGTTTTCTTTCCAATGAATCATTGATGAAATCATTTATCAGATTTTAAAACTAAAAATACTTGTTATTGAAGCAAGACACTAGAATAGAAGCCGGGGCTATTTCTATGATATAGGAGAGAAATGTCATTTCTTAAGATTCCCCCCTTTCCTTTTTTTTTATTTGGAAGAACAAAATAGGACTATAGATTCTTGCAAAATTGATTGTTATGCTATTTCAATAGTTCTTTTCGGGGCAGATCCACCACTAAATAAGCAACCCAACACAAGGTACAAGGTGGAACTTATTATCTTAATGGGTCCT
>QNQO01003213.1:45000-52500 GCA_003290165.1 Berberis thunbergii | reverse complement strand
TAACACGACCCAAATAAGCCTCGCTCACTGGTATCTGGGCAATTCTTCCTGTTGCTTTTACAGAACTTCCCTCTTGTATCATCAAACCGTCACCCATTAATACAACACCAACATTATTTGATTCCAAATTAAGAGCAATGCCTATAGTACCCTCTTCAAATTCTACTAATTCGCCTGACATTACCTCATCAAGACCGTGAATACGAGCAATGCCATCGCCTACTTGAAGTACGGTGCCGGTATTGACAACCCTTACTTCTGTAGTATATTGCTCAATACGTTCGCGGATAATGTTACTAATTTCGTCGGCTCGAAGGGTTACCATGAGTCTTTCTTAATTCTTTTTCAAAAGGAAGGGAAAAATAAATAATGCCTACAGTAGAAGGACTAATCCCTTATTTCGTTCATCGCCCCAAACATCCCTATATTAGCACTGATGGTTCGTAAATGTAACTCGTTGTTCAAACAACTATTCAGAGTTCCTAGAGCTCCTTGTAAAGCTTGTTGGAAAACTCGTTGTCGGACTTGATTAATCGCTCTTTGTTGTTCAAACTGAATGGTTTCGTTTTTGTAATTTTCTAACCGTTCCAAATTCTGACCTATTGAATTCTGCAAATTCCTTTTTTCTCGTTCGATTTCCAGGTATCCATTCACCATATAATCTTCGGCTTCCCTTTCCACTTTCCGTAAGCGGGCCCGGGCTTTTTCCAGCCTTTCAACGGCACTGTCCCGTAATTCTTCTGAATTTCGAATAGTATTCAATATTCTCTGTTTTCGATTATCTAATAAATCACTTAATGAAAGTAGATTATCTTCTAATTCATTTCAAAAATTCCATGATCTCTTCCCGAACCAAACGTGAATCTTTCGGTTCATTTGGCTCTCACGCTCAGTTACTTATGGGGCATTCCCTTATCTTTTTTTTATTTAATGAGCTTATCCTCTCTTCTCTGTTCGGATTCCAAAATAAGGAAACTGATCATTGATCCAAGACCAGAATTTTTGGAGGACTCTTCCGACCAGACAAAAAGTCTGTAATTATCAGCAAAGTTGTTTCGTTTTTTTATTTATTTTCTCCAAATCCAAAAAATTCCTGGTACTTAATACATAGGTTGTCGATTCCGCATTGGAGAAAAAGGGCGGGGTGCCTATTTTTCCAGTAAATGGTTCAAATCATTTTATCGATATGAGTGTTCTATATCGTAGAAATTGCAACTATTCATTTTGAAACCATCTCCCTACTAAATATAGTGGTAGAAAGAGTACCAATGGTGCGCCAGGACTTCAAACAATTTAGCTTTAACCATGTTAAGGGTTCCACATTATTGGTTAATAGAGAATCAAAGTTTATTTCCCAATGAGTCACGAAATGCTATGGTTCGTACATATGATTTCAAAATTGATTCAGAAGTAATTCGTGAGATCGTGCACCTTTCTTTCCTAGTTATGAAGAAAAAATAAATCAAATTAAAGTGCAGTTGGTTGGATCCAGCCTATTATTGAAATAAACAACTCGCACACACTCCCTTTCCAAAAAAGATCAATACACCCAGTACTACACTTAGATTTATTGGATTTGTTGCTAAAATATCGGTATTAAATCCAAAACCCCCGGCGGATGGCCAGTGACCCAAGGAAACGAAGGAATCCGTTACATTTTTCATATGATCTCCTCTTTATAGATAGGACTAACAAAATGGAATATAGCTCTTTTTGTATTACCTTACCCCTTTTTTTTTTATTAATTTCCTTATTTCTCAATTGATTTCTTTATTTCAATTCAAGTTCCCAATCAAAAAGAAAATACTTAAATGAAACTTAAGTAGTTTAGTATTAGGTTCCAGGTCTCATGTCAATTGCTAAATACCGCATTTGTTGCAAGGCTTCCTAACCTAAAAACAAAAGGGTTTCCGTTGGACTAAGAGCGGGAAGGAAGAAAGCGAGTGGATCTGCCAATTCCTGATCCTCAAATTAGTCCTTCCCATGGGGAGTATTGTCTCAACGAGTAATTGAAAATTATTTTATTGTAGGAGTTAAATCTTGATATAATTTGAAAAAGCAAGCGACAAAACCCAGGTAATACAATAAGAAAAAAAAAAACTTTCACATTTCTAGGATTAACCTAAACAAAAGGATTTGCAAATAAAAGTGCTAATGCCACGACCAGGCCATAAATTGTTAAAGCTTCCATAAAAGCCAGACTTAGCAATAAAGTACCTCGTATTTTACCCTCTGCCTCTGGTTGTCTCGCGATACCTTCTACGGCTTGTCCTGCAGCAGTACCTTGACCAACTCCAGGTCCAATAGAAGCCAGCCCTACGGCCAATCCAGCAGCAATAACGGAAGCGGCAGAAATCAGTGGATTCATGGTAAGCTCCTCACAAAAATAAAGAAATGGTTAATGATACAATCAACCAATGAATTCTGACTTATTATTCCTTCCATTACTAAAGTCGATCCGGTCGAAATAGCTAAGACCTACGAATTAAAGTAATGAGATTGTTAAATCATCAGAACTACTTCGATATTTCATTTTATATTCCTATCCCCTATCCATGGAGTCTTTATCAATCCATAAGGCTCTAATTCTTTTATTTCTTTATTCCGAGCCATTTTTTCAATTCCATTATTTCAATTCTTCACGCTTTCTCTTCTATATGCCATGCCCAATTTCGTCTGTTTATTCATTCGTTCCAGACGAAACAGAAAGACTTATATGGAAACCCCCATCTAAATTCACGGTGTGGTAGGTAAGAAAAGAAATAAAATATGAATTGTTTCTATATAACTAGTAAATATCTAATATCACATATACATGTCTTTCTTCCATACCGTAAACCAAACATTTGGATTTTCTATTCACTCGGATTCTGGAATTTTTCTTTGAAACATGCATAAGAATTGGTTTATAGCCATTACATATACTTAGGTTGACCCCCTAACTTTTTTTTTTTACAATTCCAAAATATCGTAATCTTTTTTACTACTACTCTAGATCGTATATACTCTATTTGTATCTATTTTCTGTTCCAAAATAGTTTATCCGAACCGTCCATACACTGTGTTGGGAAAAGCTAAAAAAAGATTTTGTTTGAAAGCTAGTCAATGATGACCCTCCATGGATTCACCTATATAAGCCGCAGCTAAAGTTGCAAAAATAAGAGCTTGAATACCACTTGTAAATAATCCAAGGAACATGACAGGTATAGGAACTACTGAAGGTACTAAAGAAACAAGAACAACAACTACCAATTCATCAGCCAATATATTACCAAAAAGTCGAAAACTTAGTGATAGGGGTTTTGTAAAATCTTCTAGGATGTTAATAGGTAAAAGGATTGGAGTTGGTTGAATGTATTTACCGAAATAACCCAATCCCTTTTTTGTAAGACCCGCATAGAAATATGCCATTGACGTCGGTAAAGCTAAAGCAACAGTAGTATTTATATCATTCGTGGGTGCGGCTAACTCCCCGTGGGGTAACTGTAAGATTTTCCGAGGTAAAAGAGCCCCTGACCAGTTAGAAACAAAAATAAATAAGAACATAGTCCCAATAAAGGGCACCCAAGGACCATATTCTTCTCCAATTTGAGTTTTACTCAAGTCCCGAATGAATTCAAGGACATATTCGAAGAAATTCTGACCATCAGTAGGAATGGTTTGTGGATTTCGAACAGCTATAGCGGCTGAACCTAGTAAGATAGCCATTACAACCCAAGAAGTAATAAGTACTTGGGCATGTACCTGGAAACCTCCGATTTGCCAATAGAAATGTTGGCCTACCTCCACACCGGATATATCGTATAGCCCCTTTAGTGTGTTGATGGAACATGGTAGAACATTCATATTAACCTCTGACAGAACTAGAACTAAAAAAAGGAATTATTTTGATTCGACCATCTCTTTCTCGATTCGCCTACTTGTATATTTTGGATACCAAGTAATTACAAAATATTCCCGGCAAATTTTATCTCTTTTTTTTATATTCAGAAAAAGTAACCGATTCCAAAAATCTATGGAGTTCCCGAAGTAATGGACTTATTCTAATATTAATCAACGATTTCTTATATCGCTAGAACGACCCTCACAAATTGCGTATACGAATTTGTTAAGAATGAATCGGATTGAAGCCCTAGCATCATCATTGGCGGGAATCGAAAGATCTGCGAGATCCGGGTCACAATTTGTATCGATTAAACAAATTGTTGGAATTCCTAAAGTGACACATTCTCGAAGAACCTTATATTCTGCTTGCTGATCAACAACGATTACAATATCAGGCAACCCCGTCATATATTTGATGCCACCCAGATATGTTTGCAAGTGAGATAATTGCCTCTTCAGCATTGCTGCATCTCTTTTCGGCAGACAGTTGAATCTTCCCGCCTTTTGTTCCGCTCTCAAGTCCCGGAACTTTTGAAGTCTCGTTTCTGTAGTGGACCAATTCGTTGACATACCACCGAGCCATTTTTTATTAACATAATGACATCGAGCCCTTATTGCAGCGGATGCTACTGAATCAGCTGCTTTTTTTTTTGTACCAACTATTAAGAATTGTTTTCCCCCACTTGCGGCATCAAAAACTAAATCACAAGCTTCTGATAAAAAACGAGCAGTTCTAGTAAGATTTGTAATATGCATACCTTTACGCTTTGCAGAGATGTAAGGTGCCATTCTAGGATTCCATTTCCTAGTACCATGGCCAAAATGCACTCCTGCTTGCAGCATCTCTTCCAAATCGATGTTCCAATATCTTCGTGTCATTTTGTCATTTCTCCCCACACTCCCTATTTTTTAAAATAGACGAGATACCCTGAAATAAATAATTGTTCCGATGGAACCTTCCACTTCTATCGGAGATTGAACATGGATACACGGTCCAAGTCATTAATTCCTTGCCATTAATTCCTTTCTATTCATTATTTTTTTATAATCGGACCAGATAGTTAAAGGGATGAATCCACTCTTAGGAATCAATAAATCCTTTAACATATTCTTCTGATGTATCATGAGAATTCTTTGGAATACAAAAAGAAAATAATTCTCTGTGGTGGAACAAAATATCTCTCATGCCCCCTGCGAATAGATTCTTATTTTTGATTTCCAAAGAAGTGTTGCTGTGTTGACTTGAACGGTGTACTAATCCTTTGAATCCGGTACCAACAGGTATCATACCCCCCAGAACAACGTTCTCTTTCAGACCCTTCAACCAATCGATACGACCCCGCAGAGCCGCTTTTGCTAAAACTCGCGTGGTTTCTTGAAAACTCGCTTCGGATATGAAACTTTGAGTATTCAGAGACGCCCTCGTTATTCCCAATAAGATGGCTCGGTAACAGATTGCTTCTTCCAAAGCGCGCCCTGTTCGTTCCGCTCGCAACAATCCAATCAGTTCGCCAGGTGAAAAAACATTAGACATTCCATCTTCTGAAACCAACACTTTTGATGTTATTTGACGTACAATAATTTCTATATGCCTATTATGGATCTGCACTCCCTGGGATCGATAAACCTTTTGAATCTTATTAACCAAAGAGATACGACTTTGCGCTATGGTTAGCTCAGTGCCAATCAAGAATCCCCAAGGAATCCCAAGAATTCTTGTTATACGTTCGTTCCAACCTTCAACCCTCTTTTCTAAGTTCATTGATATTGAATCAATCGAACGCACTTCTAATACTTGTTCTACTTTTGGAAGACCCTGCGTTATATCACCAGATCTCGATTTTTCATATATAAAAGTAACTAACGTATCTCCTTCAGAAAATATTGCCCCATAATGACCATGAATGGTTGCTCCTGGAGTAGCCAAATAGGGCTTAGCAGATCTTATTACAAAAGAATCAACATGAACACTTAGAACCTGACCAGATTTTAGATGTGGTCCATATTTAGATGTACATAAATTTTCACAAAAAAACTGTCCAAGGCTAATTATTGTCGAAGTTTCTTCACAATAATCATAATGTAGAAAATACCAATTCCAATTGAATAAATTCAAAATCATGTTACTGCATGGATCGGGATTATAAATTCTCCCATTTTCATCCATTAAATAATATTTAAGTATTTGGATTTGGAAAGTCTGTTTTAAATTGTCAAGTAGCAAATATTTATTTACCAAGATCTGATTATGAGTTATTAAATGGTAAAATGAAAAAGAATTCGCAATTTTAGGGACAATCCCTAAAGGACCCAAGCAATTCCTACTTGGAAGTAGGGAATCCGTTTTATTTGAATTTTTTATCACATTCGTATATTTCAAACCCTTGAATGGACCTATTCGAAAGCAATTAGATGATGACAAAATTATGAAAGATTGACATTCCTTATTTCTATTCAACAACGTACGAATAGTTCCTTGATGTTGGATAAGTGATTGTTGAATCCTTGCCTTGGAATAAAAAAAGGGATTGAGATTGGTGCCATCTGATCCATTAGCGAGAATCAATTCTGACCCTGCCGGAGAATTCCTTTTTCTGGTATATGAAATAGGGGACTTCACTAAGTCCATTCTTATGAAATCTCGAATCAGATCCTTTACCCTTACTTCAACAAAGGAAGCATGAACCTCCTCCATAGAAGAACCATTTTTTTCTTGGTCCCAATTCAATAATAAACAAGTTCGAACTAATTGGATATTTGTGTGAGAAACCCCTCGAATGGGTTTGCCATTTTTATAGAGGATATAATTGACAACTCGAAGTTGCACATTATCCCTTTCCTGCAATGGATCCTGGGAGAAAAGCGTTGCCAAATTTACCCCATCTGCTATTTCATATGTAACTACGGGTCGAACCAAAACAAAGTACTTTTTCTTGGTAGGGGTGATCCGTTGGACATAGATCCAATTTTTCAATTTTTTTGATTCCTTAGAAGTTTTTTTTCCCGTTCCGGGTGGTATCAAGATGCCACTGTGCCAGGATATCTTATCCGTCTCTCCAGGAAAATGGATATCTCCAGAAAAAATTTTGAGTTCAATCTTTTTTTTTTTTTTCTCCACTCGAACCAACCCGCCTACTCGGCTTCTTGTCTTGAAAGTGATTCGTGTATCTACTCCAATAATACTATTATTCCGGACCATTACGGAAGAAGATCCGGGTAAAATATGCACTTCCTCGGGAATGAAAAAAAATCGATCTATTTTCTTTTGGTATTTTGGCCTTCTTCGATACTCAATCAAATCCTCTTTTTTGACGATTGAATGCGCCTCTCTAGTCCCATATTTAGTAATTCCAGAACTGTTTCTTCTGTATCGGGGATCATCGAAATAAGCAAGAATACAATTTCTACGGAAAATACCATTTATAGGTACTTCAATCGAGATACCCGAACGGGTTATTAGTTCTTGTTCTTTATTATATTGGAATGGAATGAAAAATTGATTTCTTCTCCTCTTTGCAAAGAAAAAGAAATCAGAATTCTCGTGGCGAGTGTCTGGATATATGAAATTACAATGACCATTACATGTGATTTGATCAGGTCCTGAATAATCAAGAA
>QNQO01003213.1:27500-40000 GCA_003290165.1 Berberis thunbergii | reverse complement strand
AACAGGTTGTTCGAAAGGATCCCCCGTTCTTCCATCAAATATTCTACTTTTTCCTGGGTATTCAGGTTCAAATACCCACGGATTCGCTGTTTGCTTACTGGCTTCATATAATTCAGAAAACACTAGTTTTCTCGAAGCCTCTTGCTCATATCTCTCATCAAAGGGTGCTATTCGATAATGCCTATCTAGCAGATCCCCCGCTAACCCGAGCGAGCATTCAAATATTTGTCCTACATTCATTCGTGAAGGTACTCCTAATGGGTTGAAGACCATATCAACGGGTGTTCCGTCTTGCAAATAGGGCATATCTTGTCTCGGCAAAATTTTGGAAATGATACCCTTATTTCCATGTCTTCCAGCTACTTTATCACCTACTTTGATTTCACGTTTCTGTGAAATATATACACGAATCATTTCCGGATTATAACTGGAACCCCCTTTTTTATGGATCCATCTCACATCAATAACTCGGCCTCTGCCACCTATAGGTAATTTTAGACAAGTTTCCTTTGCAGTAGATACCTGAATGCCAAGTATGGCTCGTAATAATCTATCCTCCGGGGCATATGAAGATTCTTTCGCCATTTGCGGCGTTAATTTACCTACTAAAATATCACCCGTTTCTACCCAAGAGCCTAGCATCACAATTCCATTTCTGTCTAAATTGCGAAGTAAATGGGCTTCTAAATGCGGTATTTCATTAGTGATTCTTTCAGGGCCTTGGCTTGTCACATGAGTCTGAATTTCATATTTCCGTATATGAAAAGAAGTATAAATATCTCCATATACCAGACGTTCGCTAATGAGTACCGCATCTTCAAAATTGTAGCCCTCCCAGGGCATATAAGCTACTAATACGTTTTTTCCTAAAGCGAGTTCGCCACCAACTGTAGCAGCACCATCCGCTAAAATTTGTCCCTTTTTAATGCGTTTACCCCGCGGAACCCGGGGTTTTTGATGCATACAAGTATTTTTGTTCGAACGTTGATACATAACCAATGGGATACTTAGAGTATCTCCATTACCTGATAAAAGAATCTTGTCAGTAGCAGTATAAACGATCTTTCCCTCGTGTTCGGCTATAGCGCACACCCCCGAATCCAGAGCCGCTTGGCGTTCCAGCCCAGTTCCAACAATGCACTTCTCGGATCGAGAAAGCGGAACTGCTTGACGTTGCATATTGGAACTCATTAAAGCCCGATTCGCATCATTGTGCTCGATAAAAGGAATGAGGGAAGCTCCAATAGAAAAATATTGGAAGGGAAAAATGCTTCGAAGCTGAATCCGTTCCCATGCAATAGTCAGGAATTCTTGACGATAGCGAGCTGGAACAACCTGTTCTTCCTGAATACCATGATTTAATGCCAAAGAATTTCCGGCCGTTACCATGTAGTATTCATCTATGCTTGGTGATAAATAAACCACCCGTACCCCCTTTGAGCTTTCAGAAATTTCATAAAATGGTCTTTCTAAAGACCCCCAATGACCAATCCTCGCATGAATTGCTAAAGATCCAATGAGTCCAACATTGATTCCTTCAGATGTGTCAATTGGGCAAATACGCCCATAGTGACTAGGATGGATATCGCGTATCCGAAAACTCGCAGTTCTCCCTGTCAACCCCCCAGGACCCAAATAACTTGATTTTCGCCCATGAACTATTTGTGTCAATGGATTTGTTTGATCCATAACTTGAGATAAGGGGTGTAGGCCGAAAAAGGATTCATAAGTAGTTGTTAATGCAGTTGAAGTTACCAAATTATGAGGAGTCGGTATCCATTTTTGCCTAATCGCTCCACCTATAGTTCCCCGAACCGCATTTTCTAAACGAATCATAGCCAATCCGAATTGATCTTGTAAAAGATCCGCTACAGAACGAATACGTTTATTTTTCAAGTGATTCAGATCATCAAGTGTACCCATTCCAAATTTCATTCCGATCAAGTGATCCGCAGCTGCCAATACATCCCGCGGTAACAAAAATGTAATGTGCTGAGGTATATCAAGATTAAGTCTCCGATTCATATTTCGTCGCCCAATCTTTCCTAATTCACATCTTTGTTGAAAAAATTTCTTTTGTAATTCCTTACATAAGGACTCAGAAAATACCGGATCCCCCCCCACACAAGCAAATTGTTGATAAAACTCCAAAATGGCATTTTCTTTTGACCCAATTTTTTCTTTTTCCTTATCATTCGGAAAAGACAAGAAAATTTCAGGGTAGCATACATTATCTATAATTTCTCTTAGATTCGAACCCATAGCTGATGATGGAACTAGAATAGATATTTTTTGTTTCCTGCTCACACGCGCCCATATCCTTGCTTTTCTATCAATCTCTAATTCTGATCTTCCTCCCCAATCTGATATTATGGTACCGGTATAGACTGGAATTCCCCTATGGTCCAATTCTGAACGGTAATAAATACCGGGACTTTGCAATATTTGATTGATCACTATTCTGTATATTCCATTTACTATAAAGGTTCCCAGGGAATTCATTAGAGGAATGTTTCCAATAAATATGGTTTGTTCTTGCATATCCCTACCCGTTTTCCAAATTAATCCCGCGGGTACATATAATTCAGAACAATATGTGAGCGATTCACGCACAGCATCTCTTTCTTTTATTAAAGGTTCTACCAATTGATATGTTTCCACAAATAATTGAAATTCAATTTCTTGATCTGTATCTTCAATTTTTGGAAACTTATAAAGTTCTTCCGTCAAGCCCTGATCAATGAATCTACAAAATCCTTCAAATTGTATCTGACTAAACCCAGGTATTGTAGACATTCCCTCATTTACATCTTGAAGCATCTTTATTTTAGTTTCCCATTTATCGAAAAAATCCCATGCATTGGCTCATTCTTCCATCGAACCATATGGATTTATCTAGCAATGATGGAATATAGATTCTGTTTACGGAATCGCATGAAATTTGACCCACCTTCATATATGTAATGTATGAAATACGGTATGATATGAGCAGAGAAATCCAAATAATTTTCTACTTAAAATTTAAATTCGAATTTCTAACAAATACAAATGGAAATGACTTGATAAAAAATTCCTGAAAAAAAAAAAATTCTGCCGCTTAGGTTTATGTTATGGAGTCTTGTATACAATATAAAAAGAGAAAAAGTGATCAAAAATTCACCTATTATTCTGATAATACACTCTGATTGAATACCAAAAAAGTAAAGGGACTCCGAATTTTTAATCTCTTCCCTATAAATGCGATAAAGACAGAAAAGATTCGCAGAGAGGAGAGACATTGTGACCCATTTGTTATGTTAGTCAAATTCGCGGAATACTAATGTAGTGCGCAAGAGGGGTTGTATTTATTAATAACACACAGGTCTGATTATGCGCATATCGCCTATCTAAGTTCTACTTGGGACAACATGACATGAAACGTGCTATATCCTAAATGATTTTTGATATTCAACAGATTCAATGAAAAATTGAAGCATGGTAATTCCCTTTTCCCTTCCTTAATTCCCCTTATTTCGCTTATAGACATATATAAATAAGAGAGCGTGTTAGGTATATCTGTGTAAAAATTGATGTTCTGGGGTTTACATATACACATAATTGTTGTTATAATTGTAATTGAAAAGTTTTTTATTTGAAAATAGTTGAAATTGACACTAATTAGTTGCATATCAATTGAATTTTCTTAATACTCACTTTTCTTATAACATTAAGGAAACAAACGCAATTTGAGATCCAAGAACTGAAGGCACAGTCAATAGTTAATGGTTCCTATTTCCATTTCATTTTTGATTCTGTAACTGAAAAGCCACATTCTCTCTTTCAATAGAAAGCAAAGGGAGGGTTGGCGTTGTGTAGTTGGAAATTTGAGATACTCTACAATTAATTCAAAGGAAGCCACCGGTTCCAATAAAAGGGCGAGTTTCTTTTAGGTTTATTAGAATAGAAAGGGGGTAAGAAAAACGGGATTCAAGATGCAAATCCAATCAAAAAATGGAATAGTTCTATCTATTTTTTTTTTTCCGTTTTGGCGGCATGGCCGAGTGGTAAGGCGGGGGACTGCAAATCCCTTTTTCCCCAGTTCAAATCCGGGTGTCGCCTGATCAATAAAAACTAGAAATCCTTTTGTTGGTAGTATAAAAATCGACAAATTCTTGCCCATCAAAAGCAAGGGAAAAGGGCTAGAACGGCCGATACGTGCTCAAAATAGGGAGGTTCTATATCTATAAAAAATGTTAATCCTTACGACTAGGGTTCAAGGAAGGGTTTTAGTATAATAAAAGGGCTAGTCTATCAAGACTTTCATTACTAGTGTAGCGTCTACTGACCGAGTCTTGAGTTAGATAGTCAAACGGGGAATCAAACAAATTAAATTAGTAGTGGTGTAAAGGGCATAAGATACTTTGTATACAGACTCACAAAAGTCTCCGAATGTTCAGACATTCACCCAATATTGGATTGGATGGATAATTGGCTTTTCGTAGAATCAAATCAAAGTTTTTTTTTTTACTTTTAGTTTCGGTAACCCCCAGGGAAAGGTAGAATGTAATGGGTGGTCTCCCGACTGTCTCTGTGCAACAATCGGGAAAAAAAAGTAAGTACGGATTAGAGCAAAGAAGGGATAGAAAAATCTGAGATATTTTGATCTATCTTGATTGTCTTTTTTATGTCTTTCGCTTATGAAGATCAATAAAAAACAATAGGGCTTACTATTCCTACGTGTTCCATTACGAACATTCCTTTCAGTTTTCTAATTCCAAAGAGTAACTGTGCTCTTGCTTGGGCTTAAGGCTTCCCAAATTCACCGGAAATCATATAAAAACTTGGTATGGGTGGATTTATTGGATTGGTTTATCAATTGTCTTCCTTCGGTCAGAATCCCTTTTTGACTCTGCGCCATTGATTCCATTATTATTAGTGATCAATAATCACTAATAGAAGAATTTCTTCATATTCATAGAGATAGGGGACATAATTCACATGGATATAGTAAGTCTTGCTTGGGCTGCTTTAATGGTAGTCTTTACATTTTCCCTTTCACTCGTAGTATGGGGAAGAAGTGGACTCTAGAGTCACTAAAAATTGAATTGAGTAATCAAACTGTATCAATAGTTTCAGAGATCATTCTGCAAGGCGTTTTTCATTTTAATAAAAAAGACTCCCATTTCCAAATTCTACAGGAATTCAGTACCAGTAAAAGTAGAGTAATATATGAAGAATAACCTTTCAATTAAACAAAAATTTCAATGATTCCCATGTTCGTATTTTCAAAGTAAAAGGGATATACATGAAATTTTTCAAAAAAAAAAAAAAGGATTCCGAAGAGTAAAAGTGGACATTCTATTATCGGATTGATGGAATCACGACAAATCAAATGGATGTAGCAAAGAATTAGACTAAAATTGAGGGGCTCCTTCCATTTATTATGTACTTATATGTACATTACACATATGTGATTTATGTGTACCTGGATGAATATACATATTTTAGATGGATCTATAATAAAAAAGCCTATATTTTTTTTACAGTCTAACTTTTTACAATGATACGATAGATAGTATGGTAGAAAGGTTCCTATATTTCTTTCTACCATACTATCAGATCTCCTATACTGTTGATTCTAATCCATTCATCTCAATCAAGACGTGGGATTTGAATCTCCTTTCATTTATTCCATTAATTAATTATAAGAACTGACAAGTCAAGCTTGATTTTAATTTTAATCATTTTGACTGACCGTTTTTACATAAATAATAAGTAAAAAAGCAGTAGGAATTAGAATGAACAATGCAGTAGCAATAAATGCGAGAATATTTACTTCCATAATTTTATCGTTTTTTTTTACTTCACAATAACTCGGGATCTAATCCCATAGAGATTCTAAGTCTTTCTCCTGTAAATTCCAGGGGATGCAATTCATCCCGATGATATTAAACCGATGATATTAAATCGGATTAATATTATGAATAACAATATCTGAGCTATCAAATCTATTTACCGTCGAGAATTTAATAGTATAACATATGAAGATCTTTTAGACATACGGAATGGAATTCCTGATCCAATCAAGAATCCTGTTGAATTTTTCATTCTTTGTTTCTTTTCTATACCCTCCCATTTTCTTTATAGAAAGAAAATCAAATAATGAGGTATCATCTGACCCATCTTACGCTTCGATTGGTCACAAACCAATCCATATAGTAGAAGTGAAATAAAAGAAAAAAAAAAAGAAGCAAAGCAATTAAGTTTGAAACTCAGTTTTTTATAATCTAATTTCCTTAGAAGACAAAGAGGTTTGATAAAGATCGGTCCCGGTCTAAGAAATATTACTATTTCGACAAAATTACTATTCCATATTTGAAGCTTTCTTCGATAGGACCATTCAAAGAAATAGGAATAAAAAGATATTATTCATTCCTTTACTAAGCTAAGACTTAGAGTGATAGATCTTTGTTTGATCTTTCTTTTTTTAATATAATATCTTTTTGCCTTGGATTGATACTAGGACACACATAGAATCTCCAAAATTCGGTGTGCAATTTAATTTGACTGAAATAGATAGATTTTTCCAATTGGGAATTGGGGTTATACAAACTCGGAGCTAGTAAAGGGAGGTACTTTTTAGATTAAAAGTATTCCGACGGGGTAACTAAGGTTAAGTTCATTTTCTATCTACAATATAATAAAAAAATCCCAATTTGTGTATGTGCTCCAGGAAAACAAATGGGTATTCTATTCCATGGATCGGGAGCAAGCGAAAAATCCAGACAAGAACACCATCACCATCTCTTGGAATCCTGCATTATAGTGCTACCAACAATTGTACCAATCTACATATGTCTCTCCCTCATCAATCGGTACTAATTAAATTTAAATTAATTAAAATTGCCATATTGTATTTGTTCAATAAGAAATGTAAAACGATAAAGGAAAGAAAAAAGAAATAAGAATCCCAGACTGGAAATTAGATTATGCTTCGTGTCCCCCCTTCACAGAAAATAGAGAGATGAATTGATGGATTCACCAGATTCTAGGTCGGGACTGACGGGGCTCGAACCCGCAGCTTCCGCCTTGACAGGGCGGTGCTCTGACCAATTGAACTACAATCCCAGAAAAATGAGGTGTACAACATACATATTTTCAAAAATTTAATTCAAAATTAGTTCAATTCTAGCTAGAATCGTCGTATTGTAACAGAGCAACGAGTGATATATTCCTATCCACACGAATATGGACTTTAGCGCGAACGACACAGATTGCTAGTAATTCTATTGTAAAATTGTATCAAATCAATTGAAAATAGCTATTTTTTTTTTTTTACAGATCATAATATGAATCTAGATCATAAAAAAGATCAGAATTATAATATGTGGGAACCTTTAAAACTAAATTAAATAGGGGATAGAAAAATGAAATGGATTATTTTCTTTATTCCTCCGTATCGGACGTTTCTGTAGAAAAAATTGTATATCATCTCATGATGGATCGGCAAATTTTTGGGCCGAGCTGGATTTGAACCAGCGTAGACATATTGCCAACGAATTTACAGTCCGTCCCCATTAACCACTCGGGCATCGACCCAGGAAGAATCAATTCTAGACTTATTGATAATCCATGAGCAACTCCCTTTTGTAGTACCCTACCCCCAGGGGAATTTGAATCCCCGCAATCTCCTTGAAAGAGAGACGTCCTGACCACTAGACGATGGGGGCATACCTGCCCGATCGCCACCATACTATGCTCATAGTATGAACAGTTTTTTGTAATTGTCAATATAATGTAATGGTGTGAATAAGCCCAAGGAAGCTTTCCACCTTTCAGGATTCCTAGAATTTTTTTTTTATTTTTCACTCAGGGTTCACAAACCATTCCCTATAATTATATAGAATTAATGAAGTATAGGATCCCTTCAGGGAGTGATTTGTCCGGCAAAAAAAAAAAAAAAGATTAAACTTCATTTTTCAATTCAACTTTCACTCATCGAGTCAGGTAGTGTTAAGATAACATATGCCTATCTCGATCTCAGACTAAGACAGGAAATTAAGAAACGCTAGAAAGTTTCTATATAGTTTGGTTCCGGGTATGAGTTCAATCTATTCATCACATGATTCGATAAAATAGAAAATATCTTGGGTCTATAGTCGAATTTTGTATCAATCAATTGAATCTCGTTCCGATGAGGGTTAATAAAAAATAAAGCAAAGTAATTAGGTTTTATCCCGGACTTCCTAAAAAAAATTATTGTTTCTGAATGAAACACTATGGAAACATATACATATATATCTTTCCGTATATTATATACATAGGTACATGCAGTAAATTCATAGTGGCTAGTGTCTCACTCAGGAATTGATTCAAAAAGGCCCCTTTAACTCAGCGGTAGAGTAACGCCATGGTAAGGCGTAAGTCATCGGTTCAAATCCGATAAGGGGCTTTTTCCACAAAACTCCAGTCTGAGTCTTTATTTTGTAGTTTTGTAGTAGATAATAGGAATATTGTTGATATTTGTAATAAAAAAAGTAAACATCTGCATAACATAATAAGTTATTATTCTAAAAAAATGAGTCAATTATTTAAATATAATAAGTTATAAGGTATACTATAGTAGTATCATTAAAAAGTTGAACATTTGTTCATTATAATGATAAGTCATCCCACTATTTGAGAGGATGACTATGTCACTACAAGCTCTATCACGGTTCATTGATTATTGGTTCGGGGACATAGATATTCTATCTCCCCAATCCCAATTATGAATTAATAAATATTCCCACTTTTTTATTATTCCAAAAAATTCATCGTCAAATCAAGATAAGAAATCAACAAAAAAAAAAAAGAAAAAGTAAGTGGACCTGACCCATTGAATCATGACTATATCGGCTATTCTGATATTCAAATTCAGTAGAGATGTAATTATAGTAAATTCAAGAATTTGTCGATATTTCCGATTAAATCTTCTTGTTACTGGATGCTCCATAGGAATGGATTGGTATTTCGTTCCTCCACGGGGAAACGTTTATTCCGAGTCACAACCCGGTAGCACCCTATTTTGTAATATCTTTCTTTGATTCCAGAAAAAGATCAGCTCTTTTTATCTATTCTAGGCTATCTATTCTATGAGAGGATATGGATCCATATCAGATCGTGGTTTTTTGTACCAAGTATTTCCATATTGATGCATCCGATATTTTTGTTTCGACAAAGTGATGGAGAACGGATGCGCGAAAGCGATCCTTAATTTCCAGTCTTCTATAATTAGAATATTGAATATTAGATTGTATTTCATTTAGGGACAGGGAAAAAAGATAGGGAATTTTCCCTTTTTTCTAACAGCTAAAGGTAAAGTAAATAAGGAAATAGAACAAATACAAATAAAGACAATAACAAAAACAAAAGAATAAATTATATAATATATACAGTACTTATAGTAGTTTAATATACATAGAAATTAGAAGAATCCCCAGATATATATATCTTTGGATCCTTTATGAATCTCACACGAACAAGAGCTAAAAATAAGATTCGTTGCTAGGGCGAGGGGAGTAAATCTGAGGAAGAACTGGTGGCGGAGGAAGGAATAATCGAATTGGACTCGTGGACTTACCTAGGTCGGTTTCTAACCCAGTAGAAAGAAAGAGAAAGTAGGGGTTTTTTCTTCGAAACCCATTGGAAGGTACAGTGGACGAGGAATCATAATAAATGATTTAATCTTCGCATGTTCTGAAAATGCTATGAGGTGTTCGGAAATGGTTGAAGTAGTTAAATAGGAGGATCACTATGACTATAGCTCTTGGTAGATTTACCAAAGACGAAAATGATTTATTTGATATTATGGATGACTGGTTACGGAGGGACCGTTTCGTGTTTGTCGGTTGGTCCGGCCTATTGCTCTTTCCTTGTGCCTATTTTGCTTTAGGGGGTTGGTTCACAGGTACAACCTTTGTAACTTCATGGTATACCCATGGATTGGCCAGTTCTTATTTGGAAGGCTGCAATTTCTTAACGGCCGCAGTTTCTACTCCTTGCTAATAGTTTAGCACACTCTTTGTTACTACTATGGGGTCCTGAAGCACAAGGAGATTTTACTCGTTGGTGTCAATTAGGTGGTCTGTGGACTTTTGTTGCTCTCCATGGCGCTTTCGGACTAATAGGTTTCATGTTACGTCAATTTGAAACTTGCTCGATCTGTTCAATTGCGACCTTATAATGCAATCGCATTCTCTGCCCAATTGCTGTTTTTGTTTCTGTATTCCTAATTTATCCATTAGGCCAATCGGGTTGGTTTCTTTGCACCTAGTTTTGGTGTAGCAGCTATATTTCGATTCATCCTCTCTTCCAAGGATTTCATAATTGGACGTTGAACCCATTTCATATGATGGGAGTTGCCGGCGTATTGGGCGCTGCTCTGTTATCGCTATTCATGGTGCTACCGTAGAAAATACTTTATTTGAAGATGGTGACGGTTGCAAATACATTCCGTGTTTTAACCCAACTCAAGCTGAAGAGACTTATTCAATGGTCACTGCTAACCGCTTTTGGTCCCAAATCTTTGGGGTTGCTTTTTCCAATAACGTTGGTTACATTTCTTTATGTTATTTGTACCAGTAACCGGTTTATGGATGAGTGCTCTTGGAGTAGTCGGTCTGGCTCTGAACTTACGTGCCTATGACTTCGTTTCCCAGGAAATCCGTGCAGCAGAAGATCCTGAATTTGAGACTTTCTACACCAAAAATATTCTTTAAACGAGGGTATTCGTGCTTGGATGGCGGCTCAGGATCAGCCTCATGAAACCTTATATTCCCCGAGGAGGTTCTACCCGTGGAAACGCTCTTTAATGGAACTTTAGCTTTAGCTGGTCGTGACCCAAGAAACTACCGGTTTCCGCTTGGTGGGCCGGGAATGCCCGGCTTATTAATTTGTCCGGTAAACTACTCGGGGCTCACGTAGCCCATGCCGGATTAATCGTATTCTGGGCCGGAGCAATGAACCTATTTTGAAGTGGCTCATTTCGTACCAGAAAAGCCCATGTATGAACAAGGATTGATTTTACTGGCCCCATCTAGCTACCCTAGTTGGGGGTAGGTCCTGGTGGGGAGTTATAGACACCTTTCCATATTTGTATCTGGAGTACTTCACTTAATTTTTCCTCCGGCAGTATTAGGCTTTGGCGGTATTTATTCATTCACTTCTGGGACCCGAAACTCTTGAAGAATCTTTTCCATTTTTCGGTTATGGTATGGAAAGATAGAAATAAGATGACCACCATTTTGGGTATTCACTTAATCTTATTAGGTATAGGTGCTTTTCTTCTAGTACTCAAGGCTCTTTATTTTGGGGGCGTATATGATACCTGGGCTCCTGGAGGAGGAGATGTAAGAAAAATAACCAACTTGACACTTAGCCCAAGTGTTATATTTGGTTATTTACTAAAATCCCCATTTGGAGGAGAAGGGTGGATTGTTAGTGTGGACGATTTAGAAGATATAATTGGAGGACATGATGGTTAGGTTCCATTTGTATATTTGGTGGAATCTGGCATATCTTAACCAAACCCTTTGCCTGGGCTCGACGAGCACTTGTATGGTCTGGAGAGGCTTATTGTCTTATAGTTTGGCTGCTTTATCTGTCTTTGGTTTCATCGCTTGTTTGCTTTGTATGGTTCAATAATACTGCTTATCCTAGTGAGTTTTACGGGCCCACGGGGCCAGAAGCTTCTCAAGCTCAAGCATTTACTTTTCTAGTTAGAGACCAGCGTCTTGGAGCTAACGTGGGATCCGCTCAAGGACCCACTGGTTTAGGTAAATATCTAATGCGTTCTCCGACCGGAGAGGTCATTTTTGGAGGAGAAACTATGCGTTTTTGGGATCTCCGTGCTCCCTGGTTGGAACCTCTAAGGGGTCCCAATGGTTTGGACTTAAGTAGGTTGAAAAAGACATACAACCTTGGCAAGAACGGCGTTCTGCAGAATATATGACTCATGCGCCCTTAGGTTCTTTAAATTCTGTGGGTGGTGTAGCTACTGAGATCAATGCAGTCAATTATGTTTCTCCTAGAAGTTGGTTAGCTACTTCTCATTTTGTTCTAGGATTCTTCCTATTCGTGGGCCATTTGTGGCATGCCGGAAGGGCCCGTGCAGCTGCAGCCGGATTTGAAAAAGGAATTGATCGTGATTTGGAACCTGTTCTTTTCATGACCCCTCTTAATTGAGACAGTAGATCAAATGTCTGAAGTCGGAATCCGTTTGATTCTATCAGACGTATTGGGATTGGGCTCAGATCATACTAAAAAAAAAAAAAAAAAAAGTATTCCCCCTTTTTTTTTTTAACCCGTTTATATTATCTTTAGCTATTTTTTTTCTGGCTCGGCTATCCCACCTAGCCGAGCCAGGCGAAACAAATAAAATGAAGAAAGAAATCGATTCAACGAGTAAAAGGAGAGAGAGGGATTCGAACCCTCGATAGTTCTTTGTTCAAGACTATGCCGGTTTTCAAGACCGGAGCTAT
>QNQO01003213.1:0-17500 GCA_003290165.1 Berberis thunbergii | reverse complement strand
TCAAGTCTGACGAGAATAATATTCTACGACTAGCAACTCATTGATTTTTAAACCAACCCACTTACTATCTATTATTTGATTGACTAATCCTTTATATTGGGATGAGTGAAGAGTCAAATGTTTTGGCAATTCCTCATGTGGGAATGAATCAAGAGAATTTTGAATCAGAGCTATGGATTTTTGTTCATCCCTTGTCGTAATAATATCTCGGGGTTTGCAGCGGTAACTTGGTATATCCACTATACGACCATTAACTAAAATATGCCTATGGTTAACTAATTGTCGGGCTCCTGGAATGGTCGAAGCCATACCTAATCGAAAAAGTATATTATCCAAACGCATTTCAAGTAATTGTAGTAAAACCTGACCTGTTGAACCTTTGGCTTTTCCAGCGATACGAACATATTTAAGCAATTGTCGCTCTGTCAGACCATAATGAAAACGCAATTTTTGTTTTTCTTCTAGACGAATACGATATTGAGATCTTTTCCCGGAACGCGATTGGTTTCGAGGATCACTTCCGGATGTAGGACTTTTACTAGTAAGTCCCGGTAAAGCTCCCAGACGGCGTATTTTTTAAAACGAGGCCCTCGGTAACGAGACATAAATACTCCTTTATTTTTTTTATAAAATTTATTTTATAGAATTATAGAATAAACCTAAATTAAGACTGAACTAAACGATAAACAAAGCGACATCTACTGAAGTAGACTACAACAAAAAAGAAAAAAAATGAGATGAATTGTATCAATATCCAGACTTTTTTGTATATTTTATATATTATATATAGTAAGAGTTTAGGGATACTTTTCCTAATTTGTTCGGGAGAGATCTCATTGCTCCAATCAGTTTTTTTTTTTTTCATAGTTGGGAGTTCTTACACGATAATAGATATAGATCAGTGACCAGACGAGGGAAAAGTCTTTTCAATAAGATTTCAAGGAGACATTATTCATTGTGTAAAAATGTAAAAGTAAAAAAAAAGTTGACCTAACGAAAGAAAAGCCTACTATCGGAATCGAACCGATGACCATCGCATTACAAATGCGATGCTCTAACCTCTGAGCTAAGCAGGCTTAGATAACAACACAAATTTGTGTTGTCCACAGGAATTTCATAAAATAGAATAGTGGGATCCTAGTTAACTATTCAAAATTCATAATGAATATAGATATGCATATAGAAAAGAAAGAATGGAATAGAATTAAATAGAATGAATAAGAATATATAATTCTATTTATATATATAAAATAAATATAATAATATATTAATATGTAGAGAACAATTGAAATTCAAAATTTTCTAATATATTATAAAAATAAAGTTATATATTCTATGGATTAGGTATACTTTTAGTCTTTTAGTAAAAGAATTAGATTCTAATTATAATGTTATAGTGGGCCAGCCCTAAGGAAAAGATAAGGATACAGATCAAAATGAAACATTCCTATGGTTTAATTCGAAAAAGTAGGGGATAAAAAAAAAAGAATTGACCCTTCAAGTATTCTAAATATCTCGTAAAAATGGAGAGGAAAAGAGGGATATATGTGGTATATATCCATCCATATTGAATTGCAGATACATCAATGATAGAATCATTTCTGATTGGAACAAATGCCGGTCCTCTGATAGAGATGAAAGAATATAGACAAAAAAAAGCACAAACAAATAGGAGGAGACCCCTATATTTTTTATATTTTCTATATAGGAATTTTCATCTAAAGAATTTGAAGGCTCCAGCATAAATGAAAGAAAGAAGGAGATGGCATCCCAAAGAGATCCTAGAAAAAGGGGGATATGGCGAAATTGGTAGACGCTACGGACTTGATTGGATTGAGCCTTGGTATGGAAACCTACTAAGTGAGAACTTTCAAATTCAGAGAAACCCTGGAATTAAAAATGGGCAATCCTGAGCCAAATCCTGTTTTCATAAAAAGGTGTTCAGAAAGAAAAAAAAAGGATAGGTGCAGAGACTCAATGGAAGCTGTTCTAACGAATAGGGTTGACTGCGTTGGTCGAGGAATCTTTCTATCGAAACTCCGGAAAGGATGAACCTATATATGTACGTATTTGTACTGAAATAGCAAAAATTAATGAGATCTGAATCCATTTTATATGTATATGAAAAATTGAAAATGGATTGTGAATCGATTCCAAATGGAAGGAAGAATCGAATATTCGCCGATCAAATCAGTCACTCTATGGTCTGATAGTTCTTTTCAAGAACTAACTTATTGGACGAGAGTAAAGATAGAGTCCCGTTCTACATGTCAATACCGACAACAATGAAATTTATAGTAAGAGGAAAATCCGTCGACTTTAGAAATCGTGAGGGTTCAAGTCCCTCTATCCCCAAAAAAGATCGGTTTTCCTTTCTAACTATCTTTTTATCCCCCCCCTTTTTTTTTCAGCGGTTCAAAATTAGCTACGTTTCTCATTCACTCTTTCACAAACAAAAAAAAATCGGCAGAGAAATGTTTCTCTCTTTTCACAAGTCTTCTTATATATCTTATATATAATATATAAGATATACGCTCAAATGAACATCTATGAGCAAGGAATTCCTATTTGAAATATTCACAGTCCATATCGTTATTTTGAATTAAAATTCACTAAAAAAAAGTATTATTTTTGAAGATCCAAAAAATTCAAGGGCCTGCGTAAGACTTTGTAATGCTTTTTAGTCTATTTAATTGAATTGACATAGCCTAAGCGCCCTTTCTTTTAGTAGTATTTAGTAGTAGTAATATGGAAATGATGCACCGGGAAGAGTCGGGATAGCTCAGTTGGTAGAGCAGAGGACTGAAAATCCTCGTGTCACCAGTTCAAATCTGGTTCCTGACATGTGGTTAATATAATAATGTATACTCGTACAAATTAATTGATATAGATCATGATATATACGTATCTATTTTTTGTCTCTAGCGATATACCCCTTTGGTTGTCTAAAGATATGCTCCAATTTTTTGTAGATGAGTAAAGAATACAATATTCTAAAATAGATAGAATCCATATATAGGTTAAAGAAAAAATTAGATTATGTTTCCTCTTCTTTTTTGTTTGCTCGTAGGGTGCTTTCTTTCATTCAAAAAGAATGTTAATACTTCATACATATCCGAAAAGTGAAGTTTTTTTAGTTGGTTGAAAACCCCAAAGTCTAAAAGAGTAAAACAGTGGGAATAGAAAAAATCATTTCAGATAGATACAGTACAAATAGAATCCAAAACCCTTTCATTTCTTTTCATTTTTTTTTTTGCATTTTCTATTTCTTTATTTCCCTCTACGTGACTTTCTAGAACCCTTCTAAATGATGTGCGCGGTACAAAGTTCATGATAAAGAACTCTTTTGGTTCATTTTACCAGCTCATCTGAAAAAAAAAAAAAAAAAAATCTTCCCAATTTTTGGGGAATATCAATGAAACCCTATATTTGTTTTATTTCGCGCATCTATAATATGAATGAAAGTCCAATGACTCTGTTTGATCTCGAACAAAATGTAAAAATATTCCTCGAGTACCTGGAATCATAGAAGTGAAGAAAGATTAATTTCTTATCATTCAAAGAGCATCTTGTATTTCATAGAAATTTGGGGCAATATAATCCTTACGTAAAGGCCATCCTATCCAACTTTCGGGCATCAAAATACGTTTCAGGCGCGGATGATTATCATAATAGATTCCCAACATATCATAAGATTCCCGTTCTTGAAAATCCGCGCTTTTCCAAATCCAGAAAACAGACGGAATTCTAGGATTACTCCTTGGGGCAAATACTTTTATGCAAACCTCCTCCGGTTGATCCACACCATACTGTATTCTCGTAAGATGATACACACTAGCTAACAATCCGCCTGGTGCTACATCATAGGCACATTGAGAGCGTAGATAATTGTAACCATATATATATGAAATGACAGCAATGGAGTGCCAATCCTCAGGCTTTATTTGTAAAGTTTCTATTCCTTGGTAATCGAAGCCTAAAGATCTATGAACTAGCCCATGCTTGACTAGCCAAGCAGACAAAGGACCCTGCATCTTCTTGATCTCTCCCAGATTCTTATCTGTATAAGTATTTTACGATGAAATTTATGAAAAGTGACCCGCCACGCCATTTGTTATTCTGTACAAAAGAGCATCCTGCCTAATTTACTAATTCACGGGGAGATGCTGAATTTTTGTATTTGAAAAATGTTTCAGACGGGATTTCGGAAGTAGATGGCGATTGATAGAGTAATCCTTGATCATAATTTCCAGTATGAGTATTCCGCCCAACATGAAACTTGTGATTGGTAGTAAAACATCGAGTCTCCTGTTGAGCCCCGATTCTATCTTCATAGATTTCTCGAGATACTTTCTTCCGAAGTTTTGTTATAGCATCTATAACTGCCTCCGGTTTAGGTGGACAACCCGGTAAATAAACATCGACAGGAATTAGCTTATCGACTCCTCGAACAGTACTATAAGAATCGGTACTGAACATCCCGCCTGTAATAGTACAAGCTCCCATAGCAATGACATATTTTGGTTCAGGCATTTGCTCATATAATCTCACTAAAGAAGGAGCCATTTTCATTGTTACTGTGCCGGCTGTTAAAATGAGGTCCGCTTGCCTAGGACTCGATCTTGGTACCAGTCCATAACGATCAAAATCGAACCGTGAGCCTATTAATGAAGCAAATTCAATGAAGCAACAACTGGTACCATAGAGAAGCGGCCATAAACTGGAGAGTCTTGACCAATTCGAAAGATCATTTGATGTAGTTGAAATAACTGAATTTTGGGTTGTTCGATCAAGTAACGGAAACTCAATGGAATTCATAACTGTCTCAATGCAATTTTTTCTTCGTTTTTTCTTTTTATTGTCTGAATATTCAGGAGCTAAGACCATTCCAATGCCCCCTTTCGCCATGCGTAAACTGAACCAACAATTAGGATAAGCACGAAAATTAAAGCTTCTATAAATACGGATACACCCAATACATCGAAACTCATCGCCCATGGATAAAGAAAAACCGTTTCAACATCAAAAACAACAAAAACTAGAGCAAACATATAATAACGGATTCGGAATTGTAACCAAGCATTGCCCATTGGTTCTATACCCGACTCGTAACTAGAAAGTTTCTCCGGTCCTTCACTAATTGGGGCCAAAACTCCGGAAATTAGAAATGCTAAAATAGGGATAACACTTGATATTATTAGAAATGCCCAGAAAATATCATATTCGTGAAGCAGAAACATAGACGCACTCCTATGAATGTGGAAAATATACCGAATTAGTTGATTCGAATTGTAATCGTGAATTCCTCCATAAATTTTGTCGAAATAACAATGAATTTTTATCGAATTGCCTAGTTTTTTTGCTTTAGTCATGTCGCGTTTCAGGATTCATTGAATAGAAAATCCTATTTACGCTTACTTACATTAGAAGACTAGATTTTATTTTCAATTCTATTTCGATATGATATAGACATATCCTGTTCTTATACAAATTTATACAAAAAAGACTCTCTTGCTTTCACTCCGCTTCGGGTTATCTCTAAAGACATTCATCCAAATCCAAATTAAAGAAAAAGAAAGAATTCAAATCAAAATTCTAATTATCTAATTATTTTGTTTTGATTTTATTTATTATTATAATATTACGAATAAAGTAAATAATACCAATATAATTTTGATAAACATAAATTCTATATTATTATTTTTTTTTATTCATATTTAGTTTTAGTCATTCATATTGAGAATGATATATTAATTTAAAGATCAAATGTTCTAAATCTAAAGATGTATTATTAAGATTCATTTTATATATTATTATCGAATAAAAAAAAAAAAAATAAATCGAGTTATGAAATTAGAGCTCAAAATCCTTGACTTCAAAGCCCAAATACTCAAAATACTAATAAGACAAGTTAATGGGTTAGGTTTCCTATAAGTAAAAATATTTCATTTGAAGGAAACCTATCCACTGGGGGCCAGCACAGTGATAGAGTTATCCGAATCGCAACCGATCTGATCTATAATCGATAGAAAGAATATTTTTCTAATAGAATCGCGCGTTAGCGGACGATTCAACAGACCAAATGCTAAAACTAATTGACGGAAATCAAAAGGGTGCAATGCAAACACTAATGGATTTAATTAAGACCAATTCATTATCCTTGAAACAATAAAATAGGTTGGGGCTATTTTTCCGCAAAAAAATAAATAAGGGCGATGAGTCGGGAATTCCTAACTCGTTCAAGTTCAAAGGGATCCCCAATCTTCTTGCATAAAGTCAGTATCGGTAGGATTGGAATTTGGAATAATGAGCAATCGGGTTGGGATATATTGGGATACAAATATATAGATTGTATAGCCCAGTCCGAGATCCGCGTGATTTTTTCTTCGATTCCATTTGGCTTGGGTCTGATTGTAGTTTTTAGCCGGGCTCTTGTTTTGATTTTTACTTCAAATATTTACTGATAATAGGTATATCAAGAAAAGGAGTATCACTAACTCTTCTCTTTGATCATGGATAGGAAGGGAAAATTCGTATGTATGTTGTATGTAATTCATCCATGAAAATTTATGAAGAAGAATGGGTTTGTTTATCCGACCGATTGGGTCCATTGAAATTCCTTTTTTTTTAGATTTCATGCCTCGAACAATCCCCGAAGCGCGAGCATGTGAGAATGATTCTATTTCGATGTGGTAAGCAACCGGCCGGATACAAACAATAATCCGAAAATGAAAACAATACTATATACAAAATACAAAGAAATTTTTTTGTTATCTTTTCAAATGACTTAACAAAATTAGGGCTATACGGACTCGAACCGTAGACCTTCTCGGTAAAACAGATCAAACTTATTATTACCGAAATGATTCGAACTGTTTCAAAGACCCAACATGCATTTTTTTTTGCATTGGGCTCTTTCATCAACTGATATCAATATCAGCTAGTCCGCCATATTTTTTCTTGACAGAAAGATAACGAGATGGCTCCACGTGCTCTGATTCAGTATTTGGATTTCTGTACAGGAGCAATACCAAAGTGTTTCAAAGAAGAGTTACCTTGACGTAGGTCTGCCTCTGGCCTAGATCAACCTAAGTTAAATGGAGTCTCTATCGCTCTGCCCAAAGCGTCAAATATGAAACTTCATACACCTTAAAGTTCATAGGACGAAAAGAGATTTTTTTGAGGTCCTTATACTCATTATGCCTAGCATTGAATGGACTGGGTATTCACCTTATCAATTATCAAATCTATGATGAGTTCTATTTGTTGGCGCCTAAATTGGCACCGGAATTGGACCAATCAAATATTTGTCAGGCTATTGTTCTCTTGTTCCCTCGAATCCACGGAGTAAGACATGAATTTATCAATAAGATAAATTCTGTTGATTGCATGATGGACTCCTCTGAAAAACATTGGCGCGCGTGTAAACGAGGTGCTCTACCTAACTGAGCTATAGCCCTTTTGTTTGTAATATTTGTAATAAATATTTTAATCTGTATAGAATTTCTTGTCAAGATGAATATTCCATGATCCGACATGAGAGATCTCTGATCTGTTTCCTGTGAGGGATGGGCATTGCTTAGAAGTAAGATTCCAGTTATAATCCATCGACGGGATGGGTATCTTTTGTTTCTCTTTGTGATGATAAATGACCTACTTAACTCAGTGGTTAGAGTATTGCTTTCATACGGCGGGAGTCATTGGTTCAAATCCAATAGTAGGTAGAACTTATTAGATACCGCAGTCAATGGTATCTAATAAGTATTTCTACCCACCTTCTTTTTTTTTTTTTCTTTTCCATTCCCCGCTACTCGTATTCTATTGAATTTTTTTGTTGCATCGGAATCCGATTACACTTGATTGTATTCAATCGGCAGAATCAAAATATGGTGTATAAACAGAACTTCTTTTTATTATTCGGGACGCATCAACTAGTTATGAGATTGCATTAATAGCCTCTACCCGCGTCCTAGCTCGTCTGAGAGCTAAATTCGCCTCAATTGTTTGTCTCTTGCCTTCAGCTCGGCTCAAGTTAGCTTCAGCTATTTCAAGAGTTTGCTGAGCTTCTTGTGGATCAATGTCATTACCCTTCTCCGCATCATTTACTAAAACGGTTATTTCATTATTGCCTATTCTAGCGAAACCACCCATCAGGGCTATTGTTAACCACTGGTCATTAAGACGTATTCTCAAAATGCCTATATCTACAGCGGTGGCAATCGGGGCGTGATTTGGCAATACACCAATTTGGCCACTATTAGTAGATAAAATGATTTCTTTTACTTCTGAATTCCAAACAATTCGATTAGGAGTCAGTACACATAGATTTAAGGTCATTTCTTCAAATTGCTCTCCACGTCTAAGTTCATAGCCTTCGCGGTAGCTTCATCGATGTTACCGACCAAATAGAAGGCCTGCTCAGGAAGACTATCTAATTCTCCGGAAAGGATCAGTCGAAACCCCCTAATTGTTTCTGTTAGACCAACATATTTTCCTGGGGAACCGGTAAATACTTCTGCTACAAAGAAGGGTTGTGATAAGAAACGCTCAATTTTTCGTGCTCTTGCTACGGTTAAACGATCCTCTTCGGATAATTCGTCCAACCCAAGAATAGCTATAATATCCTGAAGTTCTTTGTAACGTTGTGAAGTTTGCTTAACTCTTTGCGCGGTTTCATAATGTTCGTCACCAACGATCCGAGGTTGGAGCATAGTTGACGTTGAATCTAAAGGATCTACTGCTGGATAGATGCCTTTGGAAGCTAGTCCTCTTGATAGTACGGTAGTGGCATCTAAATGTGCAAATGTTGTGGCAGGAGCGGGGTCAGTCAAATCGTCCGCAGGTACATAAACTGCTTGAATGGAAGTTATGGATCCCTCTTTGGTAGAAGTAATTCTTTCTTGCAAAGTACCCATTTCTGTACTAAGAGTCGGTTGATAACCTACAGCAGAAGGCATTCTGCCTAATAAAGCAGATACTTCGGATCCTGCTTGGACGAAACGGAAAATATTGTCGATAAATAGAAGTACGTCTTGTTCATTCACATCCCGGAAATATTCCGCCATAGTTAGGGCAGTCAAACCAACTCTCATACGAGCTCCCGGCGGTTCATTCATCTGACCATAGACTAGGGCGACTTTTGATTCTGCAATATTTTGTTCATTAATCACTCCCGATTCTTTCATTTCCATGTAAAGATCGTTTCCTTCACGAGTACGTTCGCCTACTCCGCCAAAGACGGATACGCCCCCATGAGCCTTGGCAATGTTGTTGATCAATTCCATAATGAGTACTGTTTTACCTACTCCGGCCCCCCCGAATAGCCCGATTTTTCCTCCACGGCGATAAGGCGCTAAAAGATCCACTACTTTAATCCCTGTTTCAAAAATAGATAATTTGGTATCTAACTGTATAAAGGCAGGCGCAGATCTATGAATAGGAGATGTTGTGCGAGTATCTACAGGACCTAAATTATCAACGGGTTCTCCAAGAACGTTGAAAATTCGTCCGAGAGTCGCTCCACCAACCGGAACACTTAGAGGAACTCCCGTGTCAATCACTTCCATTCCTCTCATCAGACCATCTGTAGCACTCATAGCTACAGCTCTAACTCGATTATTTCCTAACAATTGCTGTACCTCACAAGTCACATTAATTTCTTGGGCAACAGTATCTTGTCCTTTAACTACCAAAGCGTTGTAAATATTAGGCATCTTCCCCGGCGGAAAGGTTACATCCAGTACCGGACCAATGATTTGAATGATACGCCCCTGATTTTTTCTTCAAGGGCGGAAACCCCAGGACCAGAAGTAGTAGGATTTATTTTCATAATCATAATAAAGTATTCTTTTTTGCAAACGAAAAAGGTCCGATAGCAAATTGATCGGTTAATTCAATAAGAAATACGAATTAGTACTCGATTTCGTTGATACGATCTCCAACTGAACCCAATTCAATTGTTTATTCATTCAATGAACGAAGTTTCAAGTTCAACCAACTGATATTCAATATTGAAAATATCAAGTAGATGAATAAGAATCATGAGGAAGTCTTTCATTTCTCTATCATTATAGAGAATCCTTTCCATACGATGCTATGGAATTCGAACCCAAACTCTATTTATAGATTCATTATTTTTATGGCATTAGCCGTTTTTATTTCAGCATATCGATGTCCCCTATTGTTTTTATACCCCCTTTTGACGAATTCCGCCTATTTTCACATCTAAGATTTACATATACAACTACAACATATATCGCCGTCAAGAGTTCTTTTTATTATTTAGATTTTACTTATAGAAATTTGGATACTTAAAAGTAAGGGATTAGAAAGTTGAAACAAAAAAGGGGGCGATTGGGTTGCGCCATACATATGAAAGAGTATACAATAATGATGTATTTGGCGAATCAAATACCGTGGTCTAATAACAAACCATTCTGATTAGTTGAGACTATTAGTTGATAATTTTGTGAAAGATTCCCGTAAACGGTTTCATTAACGTCTAATCCATGTCGAGTAGACCTTGTTGTTGTGAGAATTCTTAATTCATGAGTTGTAGGGAGGGACTTATGTCACCACAAACAGAGACTAAAGCAAGTGTTGGATTCAAAGCGGGTGTTAAAGATTACAAATTGAATTATTATACTCCTGAATATGTAACCAAAGATACTGATATCTTGGCAGCATTCCGAGTAACTCCTCAACCCGGAGTTCCACCGGAAGAAGCAGGGGCCGCTGTAGCTGCCGAATCTTCTACGGGTACATGGACAACTGTGTGGACCGATGGACTTACCAGTCTTGATCGTTACAAAGGACGATGCTACCACATTGAGCCCGTTGCTGGAGAAGACAATCAATATATTTGTTATGTAGCCTATCCTTTAGACCTTTTTGAAGAAGGTTCTGTTACTAACATGTTTACCTCTATTGTGGGTAATGTTTTTGGGTTCAAAGCGCTGCGCGCTCTACGTCTGGAGGATCTGCGAATTCCTACTGCTTATGTTAAAACTTTCCAAGGCCCGCCTCATGGCATCCAAGTTGAGAGAGATAAATTGAACAAGTATGGTCGTCCCCTATTAGGATGTACTATTAAACCAAAATTGGGATTATCCGCTAAGAAACTATGGTAGAGCGGTTTATGAATGTCTCCGTGGTGGACTTGATTTTACCAAGGATGATGAGAACGTGAACTCCCAACCATTTATGCGTTGGCGCGACCGTTTCCTATTTTGTGCCGAAGCACTTTATAAAGCACAGGCTGAAACAGGTGAAATCAAAGGACATTACTTAAATGCTACTGCGGGTACATGCGAAGATATGATGAAAAGGGCTGTATTTGCCAGAGAGTTGGGAGTACCCATCGTAATGCATGACTACTTAACGGGGGGGTTCACTGCAAATACTACCTTGGCTCATTATTGCCGAGATAATGGTCTACTTCTTCACATCCACCGCGCAATGCATGCAGTTATTGATAGACAGAAGAATCATGGTATGCATTTCCGTGTACTAGCTAAAGCGTTACGTATGTCTGGTGGAGATCATATTCACGCCGGTACCGTAGTAGGTAAACTGGAAGGAGAAAGAGAGATCACCTTGGGTTTTGTTGATTTATTGCGTGATGATTTTATTGAAAAGACCGAAGTCGCGGTATTTATTTCACTCAAGATTGGGTCTCTCTACCAGGTGTTCTGCCCGTGGCATCAGGGGGTATTCACGTTTGGCATATGCCTGCTCTGACCGAAATCTTTGGGGATGATTCCGTACTACAGTTCGGTGGAGGAACTTTAGGACACCCTTGGGGAAATGCACCGGGTGCCGTAGCTAATCGAGTAGCTCTAGAAGCGTGTGTACAAGCTCGTAATGAAGGACGTGATCTTGCTCGTGAAGGTAATGAAATTATCCGTGAGGCTTGCAAATGGAGCCCTGAACTAGCTGCTGCTTGTGAGGTCTGGAAGGAAATCAAATTTGAATTTGAAGCAATGGATACTTTGTAATCCAGTAATTACCGTTCGTTCTCTTAAATTGAATTGCAATTAAACTCGGCCCAATCTTTTACTAAAAGGATTGAGCCGAATAAATAATGAATCACCTAATGCATAGATTTTGCATCTATCTATATATATACTTGATCTAGATAGACAAGATCTTAAATACAAGATAAACCACTAAAATGCTTCTATTGTTCTATTGTTGGATTCAAAATGAATCCTACGGATCCGCGGGATTGGGAAATTTTTTGATTTTGATATTTAGAATTTATATCCCGTAGTTTAAAATCATGGATTGAGCTAAACTAAAGAACACAACGCTTTGGACCCCTCCCATAATAATGTCCTTTTCGTTCCGTGTTGCAATAGAAAAGAAACTTATTATTCTACGAAATTTTCATCGAAAAGAGAAATATCTTTCTCTTTTCGATGAAAATTTGTATACGACATGAGAGAAATCTCTCTTTCATATTCATATTAAAAATCGAAGAAGGGGGTCCATCAATATATAGTGAAGCGATACCTCGATTCCCCTAAGTCCCCCAAGGGACTCGGTTAAGTCAATACTCACTTGTTATTGGTTACTGATCCTAGTGAATCCTAGTGATTGGATCTATACGCTTATTCCAAAAGGAAATATTCAAATGACTATTCATATATTGTATTTTCGTTGAAATAGGGGGCAGGAAGGCTTTATGGAAAAAGAAAAAAGGTGGATAAATTCGATGTTGTTTAACAGGGAGTTAGAATACAGGTGTGCGCTAAGTAAATCAATGGGCGGTATTGAGCCCATTGGAAATACTAATGGAAGTGAAGACCCATTATAGATAAAAACATTCATAGTTGGGGTTGATAGCGCCAGCTCTGGTTGCGAAAATGTTGAGCATTTATTTGGTGTCAGGGGCATTGGGAGTTTCATCTCTAATAAGACTTTTTTAGTTAGGGATAGTAATGGTAACAATTATTCCATAATTTTTGATAGTGAAAATGATATTTTTGAGATTGACAACCATCCTTCGTTTCCGGGTGAACTAAAAAGTTCTTTTTCTAGTTATCTGAATAATGGGGTCTAAGAGTGACGATCACTACTATGATCGTTACATGTATGATACTAAATATAGTTGGAATAATCACATTAATAGTTGCATTGCCAATTATCTTCATTCTGAAATCAGTATTAATAGTCACTTTTCAAGTGGTAGCGACAATTGCAGTAAGGGTTACATTTATAGTTACATTTGTAATGAATAGTGATTTCCCTGAACCTGAAAGTGATCCCCAAGAAAGTGATTTCGAGGAAAATGATTTCGACGAAAGTGATTTTCGAGGAAAATGATTTCGACGAAAGTGATTTCGAGGAAGGTGATTCCCAAGAAAGTGATTTCGAGGAAGGTGATGTCGAGGAAAGTGATTCCCAAGAAAGTGATTTCGAGGAAGGTGATTTCGAGGAAGGTGATTTCGAGGAAGGTGATTCCCAAGAAAGTGATTCCCAAGAAAGTGATTTCGAGGAAGGTGATTCCCAAGAAAGTGATTCCCAAGAAAGTGATTCGAGGAAGGTGATTCCCAAGAAAGTGATTTCGAGGAAGGTGATTTCGAGGAAGGTGATTCCCAAGAAAGTGATTCCCAAGAAAGTGATTTCGAGGAAGGTGATTCCCAAGAAAGTGATTCCCAAGAAAGTGATTCCCATATGCCAGGAGAATCTAATAATACCGGTATAAATAAAAACTACAAGCTTTTGTGGGTTCAATGCGAAAAATGTGATGAATTAAATTATAAGAAATTTTTAAGAGCAAAATTAAATATTTGTGAACACTGTGGAGTTCATTTGAAAATGGATAGTTCAGATAGAATCGAACTTTCGATTGATCCGGGTACTTGGGATCCTATGGATGAATACATGGTTTCTGTAGACCCCATTGAATTTCAGTCAGAGGAGGAATCCTATACAGATCGTATTGATTCTTATCAAAAAGAAACGGGGTTAACTGAGGCTGTTCAAACAGGCATAGGTCAATTAAATGGTATTCCCATAGCAATTGGGATTATGGATTTTCGGTTCATGGGGGGAAGTATGGGATCCGTAGTAGGTGAAAAAATAACCCGTTTGATCGAATATGCTACTAATGGATCTCTACCCCTTATTATAGTGTGTGCTTCCGGAGGAGCGCGCATGCAAGAAGGAAGTTTGAGTTTGATGCAAATGGCAAAAATTTCGTCCGCTTTATATAATTATCAATCAAACAAAAAGTTATTATATGTATCAATCCTTACATCTCCTACAACCGGTGGAGTGACCGCTAGTTTTGGTATGTTAGGAGATATCATTATTGCCGAACCCGATGCCTACATTGCATTTGCAGGCAAAAGAGTAATTGAACAAACATTGAATACGACAGTACCTGAAGGTTCCCAATCGGCTGAGTATTTATTCGACAAAGGCTTATTCGACCCAATCGTACCACGTAATCCTTTAAAAGGTGTTCTGAGTGAGTTATTTCAATTTCACGATTTCTTTCCCTTGAATCAAAATTCACTTTAGATTGTTCCTTTTTTTTTTTCAGATCTATTTTCTTTCGACCTATATTCCTGATTAGTGATCAGGAAGACTCTATCAACAGGATAAAAGAGTTAACTCTTTAAAATTTGGAAAAGAATTTATGTTCCCTTCTTACGTATTTTTTATAGATATTGAATAATTTCAATATAGAAAATATACAATTGAAATCGTGGATTTTGCTAAATCCCCCGAGAATCGCATTTTTACAAGGAATCCATGTATATTGTTGGATCGGGTTCGTTAGAATAAAATAGAATAAAATCCTTTGCGAATTTATAAGAAACTCTTTCGTTCTTTATCAGAAGATAAGGACAAAAGAACAATAATACTAAATAGAATGGTGAATGGGGGTACACTTATATAGTTTATTATAGTTCTATATTTATTGTACCTATTATTATATACTTATAATCGATATACTTATCCTAAGATATCTTTAAAACAGGTACAAATATTAAATCGAGGTATATAGTCTATGACAATTTTCAACTTTCCCTCTTTTTTTGTGCCTTTAGTAGGCCTAGTATTTCCGGCAATTGCAATGGCTTCTTTATCTATTCATGTTCAAAAAAACAAGATTGTCTAGATCCGGCGGGACCAAATCGCATCAATTTATTTCAAGAATTGACTTGGATCCTAATAGAGTTATCTATTTATTGGAATATAGTCCAAGATATGGCTTCTTCCGAACACCTGTGAAAGCGCTGTTATGCGCCCGGAAACATTATATGTGGATATAAAGTATTATAGCTATTTTAAAAAGGATCAGCAGATGTCTGAAATCAGAAGTCAGTATATCTATATGTATATATCCATAGTGGGATCTTATGGCGGAGATACTGTACTTTTTTACCAAACTTATTCTTTGAATTATTCCAAATGATTCATATCATAATAGTGCTAGTTGATGAGAGTTACTTCGGGAACAAAAATAGAAAAACATAAAGTCAAAATTTTGGGGGTTATTTCCAATAAAATGCAACTGGATTTAGTATGAACTGGCGATCAGAACGTATATGGATAGAACTTATAACGGGGTCTCGAAAAACAAGTAATTTCTTCTGGGCCTGTATCCTTTTTTTAGGTTCACTAGGATTCCTATTGGTGGGAACTTCTAGTTATCTTGGTCGAAATCTGATATCCATATTTCCGTCTCAGCAAATCCATTTTTTTCCACAAGGGATCGTGATGTCTTTCTATGGGATCGCAGGTCTCTTCATTAGCTCCTATTTGTGGTGTACAATTTGGTGGAATGTAGGCAGTGGTTATGATCAATTCGATAGAAAAGAAGGAGTAGTGTGTATTTTTCGTTGGGGATTTCCTGGAAGAAATCGGCGCATCTTTCTTCGATTCCTTATGAGAGATATCCAGTCGATTAGAATAGCGGTTAAAGAGGGTCTTTATCCTCGTCCCGTACTTTATATGGAAATTAGAGGACAGGGGGCCCTTCCACTGACTCGTACTGATGAGAATTTGACTCCGCGAGAAATTGAACAAAAAGCTGCGGAATTGGCCTATTTCTTGCGCGTACCAATTGAAGTATTTTGAAATGAACCGAAGAATGAGTGTTTTCTCTGCATTGGGGAAGGAACTCAGTAATCCTTCTTGTTATAGAACTCATCTTGTTATTTCATTTCATAAAAATAACAGATTGGATAGAGTTGAGCAATGAAGTCGTTTCATTAAAAATTCACAGATTCAAAATGACAAAAAAGAAAGCATTCACTCTCCTCCCATATCTTGCATCTATAGTATTTTTGCCTTGGTGGATCTCTTTCTCATTTAAAAAAAGTCTAGAATCGTGGGTTATTAATTGGTGGAATACTAGCCAATCCGAAGCTTTTTTGAATGATATGCAAGAAAAGAGCGTTCTAGAAAAATTCATCGAATTGGAAGAACTATTCTTTTGAACGAAATGAAAAGGAGTACCCGGAGACACATATACAAAAGCTTCGTATAGGAATCCACAAAGAAACGATCCAATTGGTCAAGATGCACAATGAGGGTCATATCCATACTATTTTGCACTTCTCGACAAATATAATAAGTTTTGCTATTCTAAGTGGTTATTCTATTCTGGTAAATGAAGAAACTTATCGTTCTAAATTCTTGGGTTCGGGAATTTCTCTATATATTTAAGCGACACAATAAAAGCTTTTTCTATTCTTTTGTTAACTGATTTATGTATTGGATTCCACTCGCCCCATGGTTGGGAACTAATGATTGGTTTTGTCTACAAGGATTTTGGATTTTATCATAATGATCAAATTATATCTGGTCTTGTTTCCACTTTTCCAGTCATTCTACGATACCATTTTTAAATATTGGATCTTTCGTTATTTAAATCGTCTATCTCCCTCACTTGTAGTGATTTATCACTCAATGAATGACTAAAGAGAGATCCACTGATATGAATCCAATTCGAATGTTTCTTACTTCGGACATAAACAAATTAGTAAAAATCTTACTCACTCTTTAGTTCTACTCATCCTGGGGATTTTTACTGTATTCCAGTGAACTTCTTCCAGTAAAATAGCAGAATCGTGGATAGAAACTATACTAGCACCTACCAAATTCATTGTAGAAATTCTCGGGGATGAATGATTGGACTATGCAAAATAGAAATATCTTTTCTTGGGTAAAGGAGCAGATGACTCGATCCATTTCTGTATCGATCATGATGTTGATATATGTAATAACTTGGACATCTATTTCACACGCATATCCTATTTTTGCACAACAGAGTTATGAAAATCCACGAGAAGCAACTGGGCGTATTGTATGTGCCAATTGCCATTTAGCTAATAAACCCGTGGATATTGAGGTTCCACAAGCGGTACTTCCTGATACTGTATTTGAAGCAGTTGTTAGAATCCCTTATGATATGCAACTGAAACAAGTTCTTTCAAATGGTAAAAAGGGGTCTTTGAATGTGGGGGCGGTTCTTATTTTA